>NDGM011253492.1:0-2500 GCA_002564305.1 Octomys mimax | reverse complement strand
TTGAGGATTCTGACATCTTAATTGATGGTAAAAATTTGGGCTATCAACTTTAAAATTGTGTTATATTATTTTAGCAGAGATACTCTCAAGTCTGTGTGTAAGGTCTCTCTATTGGCCTGTACATGGAAATGCAGGCAAATATATATGTACACACATACAGACAGAGGGGAGGGGAGCAGGAACACAGGGAGAGGAGAGATGAGATTCCCCCTGCATGAGCAGACAAAAGGGTGGAAGGCAGGTGGACTGACGAGGGTCTGAAGAGGCTTATATTCTCCAGCGACTTAGAAGAGCATGCAACACTAGCAATATTTGGATCTTGACAGAGCCCCCAGGGTTTCCAGAATAAAATATTAGCTAGGATTTACCTCCACAGGGAGGTGCAGAGATAGCCTCTTGAGCTCTTCATGCCACTCAGGCTTTCTCATTGTGTGTTGCTCTTCAGTTCTATGTCATCTTTAAAATTACATTTTGGCAACTTGAAACATATATTGTATAATGCCAGAGAGAAGAGATCGGTCAGCTTTCACTGCACACCGTGCCCTCTCTTCCCCTTCCCTGATGGCACTGCCAACAACTAAATCGGAAGGAGAGAGAATTCTTTCCAGTTAGGGAATCTGATGAGGATGTGTATCTCTCAGGGTCATAGAGTTAAAAGACTGATATGTTAATTCCATGGATAACTGAGAATGACATTGATGACTTGTGGTTTGTATTTTTTTTAAATGTATAGATTTGGATAATTCGATTGGGTGCATGTGAGAGTGGCTCTTTGTAGCGACCAATCCTAGGATGGCTTATAGGTGCTGCGTTTTCTTCCATGCTATGGGTTTGGGCTCCTCTGATGAAGTTGCTAAGCACCACGGGTCTTGGACCTTTCTTTTTTTAAATGTTTCTTGAACATTTTCAAGTGAATCCTTGAAAATACTACCTATGTGGTGTTGCTGTTTTTCAGCTTTCATAACCTTATACACTTTTGCATCTTTACTGTATGATTTACCAAATTTTTGCAGGCAGGTTATAGAGTTTCCATGTGGATGCTAAATGCAAGAAGTGTAATTTTCTCCTTGTAGTGGAAGATGCATTGCTATCTAGATTAAAAAAAAAAAAAAAAAACCTCAGTTTTCCATTAGATACAAGTAGCTTATGTAACAGACTGTGGCTTGCTGGCATATGTTCTTTGAGTTCTTACATGCACATCGTGCTCATGTTTCTTTACTCTATGAAACAGTGAAATAAATTAATATTTTCACTTCTATGTTCTGTTGTAACCAGTGCCATGTAGTATGACAAAAGAATTCAGAATTCTGATTTTCATAATATACATCTACTAATCTGAGGAAGGGTTTACTTGGAATACATTTAATCTATTTGTGATTTGCTCAAGCCCACTCAATGCTAAGAGACAGAAAAAGAAAGGCTGTGATTGCTTGACTGCTACTGAGGATGCATGGGGGTGGCTGGGGACATAAAGCCAGGATTTGATGCCAGCTAAGAAGGAGCTTCATGCCTTTGCCATGCCCTAACCCTGTCATGAATCCACTACGTTCTGACCAGATGTATTTGTTTGTTTGTTTACTTATAATCACAAAACAGGGATTCACCGTGTTTCCTAGTTGTCCATGCTGTGCTCAACCTAGCGATCCTTCTTCCTCAGTCTCCCAAAGTTCTGGAATTACAGGTGCAAACCACTGCACCAGGCTGGCAACACTGAAAAGCATCACCTAGAGTCCCGTAAGAGCTATATATGTACACGATCAACAGTTTCTCCCTCTTACATCTTTAACACTAATGTTATTCACTTGATTACTCCTATGAATTTTAACCAAACTGAAAAACAGGATGAATTTCTACAGAAATTAACTAACGTTAACATGATGATGTCTCCGGATTAAAAATAATTTTCTGGAAAATACCCCATGTTCTTCAATTTGTCTCCCATCACTTTATGGAAGAGCTTTGATAATGTTTGCAATTATCATTCTAGTCCCCACACTGAGGGATTTTGATATTACAGTGGTAATGACACATAAAATGTTTTTGAAGGCACACAATTCCTAAAATAAGCATGCCTTGGGCAAAATTCAAAGGCCAAAGAGTAAACTATTTCATAAGGCTTTAATCTGATCAGAAATGTAAAAAGTAAATGCACAAGGCTTGAAAATGCCTGAAAATCATTATTGCCTACGAGAGGCACTAATGGCTTGTTATTGTATTTTATAGTCACAGAAATTAGGGAGGAAGGCCTTGGGCTCTAGAGGCAGGTAAGCAGGTGAAACCGAGACCTCTACTTAAACTGTATCCTCAGTTGAATAGAGAAAATATGTATTTTCCCCAATAATGCTTTAATATTAAAGTATATTTCATCTAACAAAGTTATAGTGACACCAACATAAATCCAGTAGCTATTGGACCACTGGCCACTGTATCTTTTTTATTTTTGTTACTTGCCAATTTTTCTTTTTTCTAAATTTTTATTTATTATTTGTGTGTGTGTGTG
>NDGM011253488.1:4239-14552 GCA_002564305.1 Octomys mimax | reverse complement strand
GTAGGTGCTTTAGACCACTGAGCCATCTCGCCAGCCCTTTACTTACATATTTTGATGAAATTCATGTTTAAGGATAAAATCATAAATGTGTGTGGCTTATACATTTCTAATAATCATTTTTAAAATGTAATTAGCAATAATGAACTCTTCTTTATAAAAACAATATATTAATGAATAAGATATGCAAATACAAGCAGTAAAATTTAGTTATATATTTTTGATGTTTTCAAAAGTCAGTTTAAAAATAAAGTATAATTTTAATGACATTGTAATAAAACATTGAAATCACATTCAAATGTTAGTGAAAATATATTTGCTAAGGTCAAACTCTTTATAATGTAGAATGTTAAAACTATTATGCATTTATATTGACAGACTTCAGAATATTTTATTTGAACTCTGGAAAATATATTTAGAATTTTGACATGCATATTCATATATCCTTTAATAATCTACTAATTTAGGCATTCAACACCCTTTTCCAGGGCTAACTCAGTCCTATTATATTAGATCATGTGATGGCAACATGTCAAATTTTATTCTCACATTCTTCATCAAAGAACAAGTTACAGCTGCTAAAGATGCATTAATAATTTCTCAAGTAGGAGTGTAAAATCATGCATGCAAAATCTATCTCAACGTGTTTCTGCATATTGACTTTAAAACTACTTGGCATAATTTTTTCTATCAGCATTTATTGAATTACATGCATATAAAAATGCTTACCTACAACAGTGAGAATTTCAAAAAAAAATGAAACTTACCTGATTGAAACATCATGTCTCATTTTATTATTCAAATAAACATATCATTATAAAATTTGTGTCTCAATTGAATTTTACACACCATACTACTACAATTGGAAAATTACTTAATGAATTGCTAAATTGGACATAGTAATCTTCTTAGCTATTTACATCAAATTCAAATGTTATAAAGACATCTTGATCTATGTATGACTTATAGTTCACAGAGAATTGTCTTATTGATTTGAAATAATATTTATTCAAATTTAATCCTTATAATAAAGTCATTCTGATATAGTAACATACCATCTTTTCCAGCCTTAACATTTGCTGATAGTTTTTCAAGATAAAATGTAGAATTATTCAACTTTCCTTATGTAATCATTCAGATTAACCATACAACTTCCATAATCATATATGGCATTAGATAAAATTTATATTTGAAGCTTAAATTATAGAAGATTATACAAGTTAATATTCACGCTATTAACAAAAAGTGTGGACCACAGTGTATATGCGATAGTTCTGTGCAACTGATGTTGAAAACATGGATTGACTTTTAAAATACTGAATACCAGTAGCACACAGCATAGAAAGTTGAATAAACTTAGGTGCAAATAACATCAGCTAATAAACATTCTCATTCATGTAAATGCAATTTACCTGTTGGATAGTAAAGGAGGATTGTGTCAGATTCCTTGTTCAGGGACAGAGATAACTAAATAAATACACATTAGGTGATTTTCCTTTTTAGCTTCTTTCTGATTTGTGTGATAGGAATTACCTACATTTATTTTGTTACATTTCATTTGATTATTTAGTATAATTTGGTTATTTGATTAGCTGCTATAACTCTAAGTATATGTAATGTGTCCATTACTCTGGTCTTGTTGTAAATTCTCATTAGTTAAGCCAAGTTCAAAGCCTTAAAATCTGATCCGCAAATAGCTATATATTTTACTTAAATAGCAATTTAAAATCTCCTACGTTTGATGTATTTCATCCTTCCTTTTATTTACAAGTCAGAAAAAGTTAATCTAATTGACTTGGACAGATGAATTATTTTCCTTATATGTCTCTTTCTTATTATAAGTACATAGAAAATGTGCTTTTACATAGACATTTTAACAATGTCTCTTCACAAATCCCTATGTACTTCATGAACCATAATAAAAAGTAATCATCCCTTAAACACTGTGGTACTCTTCTGGCAAGTATATTTTCTTTTGGGGGGCATATTTTCTATATTTATTTTAAAGCTACATAATAATAGCTACAGTATTAATCTTATAAAGTTGTCAACACATTCCCTGCCTAATAGAATGGCTTGAAAATCAGTGTTTGCTTTCTCACAGTTCCACAGGCTAGATGTCTGTGATCACTGGTGGATGTGAAGGCCCAGGCTAACATAGCATAAAGTTCAGGTCATGCGATGCTACTCATTGTGGCCATTTTTGGGAAACAGCTTTCTTTCCTTTTTCCACTTTCTGGCAGTGTAGTTCTCTAGTCAATACACTGATTCCCCAATTTCACCCCAAACTGGTGAAATAGTTTCCTAGTTAATATCGGGGCTCATCTCTGGCAACAACACTTGTTTTGGTGAAAGAAGACTCTTGGGATAGATACACACAAGGCATGGGTTTAATGACCACACTGTTTATTAGTAGAACACACTATCTGCCTGGGGATTTAGCTCAGTGGCACAGCACCTGCGTGGTAAGCATCAGGCTTTGAGTTTGATTTCTGGTACCACCAAAAATAATTAATTAAATTAAATTAAGGAATACACCATCTTAAACATGTAAAAAGAATAAAGCCATTCTGTACTAAATGAAAACAAAAGGCATCCTATGAGAAAGGAGTTCAAATGACAGTTCAAAGAAAGCATCTGTGTCTTTTGTGCTGACAGCATGGGGGACATCTTGGGGAACAGGACAAAAATCACCTCACAAATTCTGCATCTGCAAAGCTATGGTCTCCCCCCAAACGTCTGCCAAATCCTTTAGCTGACTTTGAGGAGAATGCCAGGACAGACCACAGTTACAGCTCAGCAGCAGACCTCTTCATCTATGAATTATCAGCCTTCTTTCCAGCAGCCAGCTCTCCTCGGCACAGTTTGGGCTGCTGCAGCTACGATTTAGCATTCACGTTTGTTCTGTACATTTGCCTATGTGTCTAGGAGTCTTCAAACCTTTCTCTCCTCATAAAGTTACCAGTAATTTAATTTAGAGTTGACTCCAGTCTAATATGACTTCATGTCAATGTAATTACCTCTGCAAAAACAATCTCCATGTGAGGTTACATACATGAATACCAGGGATTAAAATACCAAATGCTGAAAGTGATGTGAATATGAGAATTCATGTGAAAATTAGTAATCCATAGTTTAAAATCATGTTTAACACTTAAGGGGGCCTGGGAGATGGCTCAAGGGCCCTAAGAGATGGCTCAGTAGAGTAAGCGCTTCCCTGGCAAGTGCAAGGGTCTGAGTTCAATCTCCAGTTCCGCCAAAATAAATAAATAAATAAAAATAAAAAGACAAAAATGTTAAATTTTCCATATCATGGCAGCTTCTCATATAAAACTGTACTAACAATTGTTGTTAAAAACAATATAATTAAAACAATATCATTAAAACTGTTATGTGCAATGTTCTTTTTAAAAAAGCAAAAGAAATTACTTCTAAGCTCAATGCTAGTTATGTTCTATATCTGAGATTTATACTAGATTTTATAAAAAGCCACCATGGAAATTTAGTGATTATAAAAGGCCATAAGTTTATGATTATTGAAAAAATAGACAGAGCAACACCATGGCATATTTTTGTTGTCACAGTTTATCCCACATGAAAGCTGTTGCCAGTAACCTAAATGGAAAATTAAAGAATAGTTAGTACATCAAATCAAGATATTTTACAGAGAAAAGTTTTTGAACAAAGAGAGATTGCCTCCTCCTTTAGCATGTTGTGGCAAATTGTGTTCTTTATCAAATGAACCTGAAACACGATTTAACCTTATCCACAGTTGCATAATAAGAAATGTTTTCTTTTTTCCCAGAGAGCTTGAAAGTTATTTTAAAGTAAAATTATACATAAGTGGAACAGTTTCACTGTCGAATTTCAATTTGATGAAGAAAAAGACACAAGTTTTATTTTTTGACATCAGCAAAATGTAGAACAGCATAAGACAATGCTTCAAAAACACAATGCTTTCATTCTGAAACGATTAAATCTGGTAAAGCAAATTACAGGAATGTTTCAGAAAAATAAAGTATTTTGTTTTTCTTCTATTGTTTTTAACAGAATGATAACTTTTTTCTTAATTGTATCTACCCCAGTTGTTGCACCAGGACATTATATCTGGGCTAACCTTTTACTGCTTTCTCCACGTCAAATATAAATCTATTTCAATTGACAATGCACTTAGACATACCAAACGAGGAAATTCTCCATATGCCTACATCTGTAAAATATTACTATGGCTACAATGATATTGTATATAGATAACAATTCTCTTCAAATTAAAATATTTTATTTTGAAAGAAATGTGAAACAGGGAAAATTTTCCCAGCTGCTTTGTGGAATGTCTACTGTTTACTTCTGGGGAATTATTCAACATTGCCAAGGGAAAATCCGTATTTTCTTTTAGGAAAAAACACAGTTCTTTCCACCTCACATTCCCGTTCCCACTACCATGGGTAGAAAACGGCTTCATGTTATGCAAGTTTACACAATCACCATCAGTAATCCACTCTACAAGAAATAGGCAACAGGCTGGGAAGATAGCTCAGTAGAATAAGCACTTGCCTGGTAAGTGCAAGGGCCTGTGTTCAATCCCTGGTTCTACAAGAAAAAAAAAAAAAGAAAAGAAAAGAAAAAAAAGAAATAGACAATAAAGACATTAAACCATGACTGCTCTGCACTGTGAACTTCAAAATAGGTGGGAAGAACATGGCTGAAAAAGCAAATTAAACACAGAGTGAAAAGGTTGATCAAAAGGTAGAAGTGCAGGCACACATTCACTTACAATTAAATAATACTTACATATAGTATACCAATCACTAAGTTATTTAAGAATATTTTTAATATAGTTTACTTTTCAACAAGTAACCTTTCTTTAATTGCATGGTAGTAAGAAAAGTTTTTCAGATAAATAAGAAATTGGCAGTTAAATCAGTAGTAGTAGTAGTTTGGTTATTGGGGCAAGAGATGCAGTCATTCCTAAAATATTGTTTAATATGACATGTTTCAGGCTGGGGAGATAGCTCAGTAGAATAAGTGATTGCCCTGCAAGCGCAGAGTCCTGAGTTCAATCCCCAGTACCGCAAAGAAAAAAAAAATTAACATGACATGTTTCAAGTGACAACCAATAAAAGCAATTTTTAAATAATTATGTTGTAATTAGTTTCAAAAGTAACTAATTCTTTGAAAGCTAAATCAATGATAAA
This sequence comes from Octomys mimax, assembly GCA_002564305.1. Lineage (NCBI taxonomy): Eukaryota > Metazoa > Chordata > Mammalia > Rodentia > Octodontidae > Octomys > Octomys mimax. The sequence continues at coordinate 9,360 of NDGM011253488.1, read as the reverse complement.
TCAATGTCTTTATCTATATTACAAGCATTATTTTGATCAATTGATATGTTTTGATACTATTAAAAGGAGAAATAAAGTATAATTTATATATAAATTAATACTGTATTTATTTTTCTTTAGACATACATGCTTCATATTTTAACTACTAAAATTGTAGAATATGTATTTTTTAAACTAGATAATTTAATTACATTTCAGTTTACTTCCTTAGTCAATATATAATACAGTGCCATGCCAACCCTGCCCCCAGGGCTTGCTGAGACAGTGATTGAGACTGGGCATGGTAGCATGTGCCTATAATCCCAGCTCTCAGGAAGCTGAACACAGAAGAATCACTATGAATACAATCTATATGGTGAGACCCTGTGCATCCTGTACAAAATACAAAAAGATATATATATATATATATATATAATCATTTATTGCTGATTTTGGAATAAAGAGAAATCAATATTCTGTCCTTCTTTTCCTCATCATTTTTGTACTCTGTGAATCTGTATTGCCTATCCCAATATGAATTTAGAGCACATGAAGGCAAATGGGTATTTCTCATATAACCTATCTTCCAGGAAAGAGAAAGGGCAGCCAAATTTAAGAACTGGTATGGCAAATTAAATTTAAAAATATCTGACATAATCTTTCTACTTCTTGTACCTTGGATTCTTCATTTAGTTTATATCAATATAATATATATCTGTGGTCACAGAAACCCCTCAGAATATATCTACTTATTGAAAAGTGCATAGCAGTAAAGTCTTACTTAAATCTAAGAACTGCCATATTAGTCATTAGGGATTCTTCAAGTAGTGTCCCGAAAATAGGTATTGGTGAAGATGCTCAATCAATAATACAAAACATAGACGTGATCCCCTCTGTCATGTCACAGTCATGTGCTGACAACCCTTGCTGACTTCTTTCACCACTTCTTTCATATTATTTCACCTTGACATAAAAATTTGCTATTAGATTTATAAACCATTCATTTATATCAACAGAAACTGATGATTTAGTAATGTTGTCTTTATTATGGTGTTTCAGTTTGCACTGAATTCTAAAAAGTAATAGCACTGTCAAGAAAATGTGTGTTTCCAAACATAGTCCTAGCTGCTCTTATGTTATATAGAGTAAACAATACTGGCAAGAGAGGTTAAGTTTGCCATCTCACATGCAACAGTGACTTCTTTGTTTGCTGATAACTCAGTTTATGAGCAGTACACTCATTGAGTAATCTTAACTTCAAGTTCTTCAAAAGTATAACAATTTTCTTTGATGGAAGCCTGTCCTAAGGTACCCAAATTAACTGAGTTGAGCACATTGGTATGTGATGTAAAAAAAATCTATAGGTTATTAGCTTGGTAATAAGTAACCCATTTTATAATCCATGAAAGGATTATAAAATAGAAACTCCATAGTCAGTGAAGCCCAGTTTGAGATTATCAAAAGTTATTAACAACAGAACTTACTACGATGAAAATGGTCATGTATCAAGAGTTCAGAACTATTTTTATTGGTGGATTGGAAATGTTGCCCTGCTAAGAGCCCAATTGGTTTAGTTAATTAAAAGACGCTGTCAGCACAGCCATGTTATGGCCTAGCCTAAAGGCAGAGGCTTGCAGTGGCTGCCTTGCTCACAGAGCCTCTAGGCCCTAAGCAAACGGGAATGGCAGGATTTTGTATGCTCACACAAAGCACCCTAAAACTAACATAGATATGCATGTGTGTACAAATTACTCCGTATTATCCTCACACATGATGTGAATTGTTAAATAGTTTTATAAAGTGTTTATGAATAGATTTTCTTTTTTAACACATTTGATACAGAGTCTCACTACACAGCTTGGACTCATGGTGACTTTCCTATAAATTTTCTTCCAAAATACACATTCCATACTAAATAACTACAGTATCACTAAAATTTCAATTCAAAAATGAGTTTCTGCTTCACAGTATATGACAGATATATTGTTAGTCTTGCATGTATCTGTTAGTTTCTAATAGTTTTGTGCTTTCTTTCTAATTAATATATTTATTTATTTTCAACTTAACTTAATTTTTTTTTATTTTATTTGCAGTATGGGGAATTGAACTCTGGAACTTGTGCTTGCCAAGCAGGCACTTATGCCATTGATCTATCTCCCTGGCCCTAACAGATTTAATTTTATTACATTTACTTTTATTTTTGCCTTATTTTGTTTTTGTTTTTGCTTTTTATTTTGTTAGTATATGTTTATACTACAAAACGATGACAGTCACTGTATGGCTTTGGAGAACGTACAGAACACATACAGTTTCCTAATATATTTAATAGTAAAGATTTCTTTAACTGTAATGTCAACACTGGCTTCTGTTTTGTAAGATTACCAGATATTTTATAAATACTAAACCATTTAACATTTACATATTTATTCCTGGTGATTTTTCCAATTCTATTTTTTTTTCTTCCTAGTTTTACTCTTTCATTCACTTGTGTAAATTTTGCCAGTGCTTTTCTTCAGGAATTTACTACCCCAATGCTTGCGTTAATAATTTCATGTGCAATTTTTCTTGGTTCTTTTCTTGCAGTTATTTATAATTCTTTTTCCTATCTATTCTTATTTTCTTACTGCAATAGTTCAGATCTAATTATGTGCATTAAGCTTTCAAAGTCAAATTAAAAATAAAATTTGGAAGGTTTGTTTGTTTGTTTGTTTGTCTGAGACACAGTGTGCCTAAGTCTTGCAGTCTGCTTTAGAACTTGCTGTGTACCCAAAGGGGCTTCCACCTTCATCTTCCTATTGCAATCGCAGCGGTGCTTGTAGGTATGCTTTAGAGTACCTTGCTCAAAAATAAAAATTTCCAAGACCTTTCACACTATATAACCCTCAAAATATAGCCAGAAATATTTTCTCTTCTTAAAATTTTTATTTATTTATTTAGTAGAGTCTATAGGGCCTCACTGCATAGGCTGGACTGGTAGTGATCCTCCTGTTTTCAGCCTCTCAAATCTCTGGGATTACAGGTGTGCACCACCACACTCAGTCTCAAAAATATTCTTTGTAGTTGAGGAAAAGAAAAGTCACTTGGAAAAATATGAGCTCAAACTCAAAGTAGGTGTAGGTACACTGATACCCCGAAGTGTCTGGATCTATAATATTTGTCACAAAATCTGTGAATTTCTTTTCATCTTATAGTAATAATGCTCATCAGAAAAGAAAAATATATATGCATAAATGGATATATAACTATATAAATTTTGTTCTTAATCCAATGAAGGCATTTTCAATATGTATTTTCCCTCTATATTACTGCTGTTTCTATAAAATGCAATTAAAGCAATTAAAAAATCAGGTTATATGCTATATTTCTCATTTGATTCTCCTATTCTATCTTTACAGGTTATTTTCCTTTCTTGTGTACTCATTGGTATGTAAAGTTGTTAATGAAAATATTTTCAATTTCAATACAATTATATTTTCAGCTTTTCATGAAGCATATCTAACAAATTTATTTTTGACACATGAGTGAGCACTCATGGTATATTTTACATGTAAAGAGAGTTTTTCTGCCTGAATATATGTATAAACATATAGAAGATGTAAAATATTTCTTTTAAATTATGGATGGAAAGTTCCAGACTGCATACAACTTAAAAATTAAATATAACTCTTTTATTCATTTCCATATAATCTGTTTTGTAATGGCCTCCTTTCAAATGTCCTATTCTTGACTTTATTTCCTATTTTTCTTTCCATCTATAGTTATCCTGTCATTCTCAATGCAAATGAGTAATCTGATAAGTAATAGAAATAAATGAAAAAGCATATAGTATCTGTAGAAAATATGACTTTGGACTTTTTTTCTTGGATTTATTGGATGTTTTTATTATATTAGCAATGATTATTACTTTGGAACACATTTTAAATATTTTTAAGCTTTGTAGTTTAAAACTCTTTCTAGAACAAAGACATTCACTCTTCCCTTTGCATAAGAAAGTTCCATCAGTAACTATAAATTTATGCCAGCTATTTCTATTTTTCTAACAGAAATAAGTCCCTTCATATTTTTGTGGGTTAGTATATACATTAAAATAATTAGAAATTATTCCTGAGGTACTTAATATCTGGTACCTCACAGTTGTGGGAGTCTAAATACTGCCTTTAATTTGATTAAGTTTTAGAAATGTTCATCTTGATAATAACTTTTTGACTCCTTTTATTAGAGCACTTACTTTAGAAAAATTGAACGGTAATGTTTTTCTGTGCTTTTGAAATATGAATCTGCTGTGATTCTACTATGAGTTGTATGAGTAAGAAATGTCTTTTTCAAGGACATGGCGTCTATCCTTTGAAATATGTGCATCAAGAAAGATTGAAACTCAACCCTCTACTGTGTATGATACTGCAGAAAGTTAAAGTGAGTAATTCCAACTCCCAAAGGCAGAACATCTAATCACAATGAATAATAGTCCCTTCCCTTGTGTATGCTCCTGGCTTTCTTTAGGTCATCACAGTACTTGAAAATGCTCCTTCCTTCTGTTTCAGCTGAATTATGTTAATCTTGTCTCCCTAATGCAATTCTCTTTACTCCTATTGCCGTGCTCCCAAATAAAGTCTTTCTAGCCTACTTATCTTGGCATTTGCTGTTTTTCTTTGACTACTATATGATATTTTCTTGTGATAATCAAAGTATGAGTACTTTGATAAACCTGGGCTTTGTGAGCTGTAGTTCTCGAATTACAGAACAATATCGATATAAATGGTACAGACTATGTTAATATAGCAATAGGTGTTGAGAACTCATTATACAGTCAAATTTTTAACTTCAGAAAAGGAAAAATAAGCTTCTACAAAAAATTATAGATTATGTTAAATGGCTTTATCTCCATTCAAAATCTATATTAAAAGTATGAAGCAATCATAAACAATATATGATATAAAAGGTTATGAAACTCATTTTTAAGTGAAATGTTTTGACAATGTGCCCCAAAAATAATACATGGGGAGTCAGATGTGCCAACACCTTTACCTCTAATAAAACAACTGAAAGAAAACTGCCTACAAAAGCAAAGTCTTGGAGCTGGGGAAATGGCTCAGTGGAATAAGCAATTCCCTGGCAAGTGCAAGGGCCTGAGTTCAATCCCTG
>NDGM011253478.1:14438-27525 GCA_002564305.1 Octomys mimax | reverse complement strand
TCTTGTGCAGCAATTAACCACTAAGAAGAATTTATGCAGTGTGTTAATTATTGAAACTGTCCTAGCGACTTGATTTGAAACTGTCTCATTGTTATTTGTTCATCAATAAAACTATGAATAAAAGCATTTATATCCTTGATGTATGAAGCTATTTTACGCAGAACTTCACTCTTTATACAAAATCAAAGATTTTACAATTTAAATGTTATTTTAATGATATTAGTTTCTAAGCTTTTTATGAGCATAGTGTCCAAATTAGAATATTTCCTTTTAAAAATGGTTTTGTTCATTTTAATGAATAAAAAGACAAAATAGCAAAATAGCAATGAAACAGTTTCAAAACAGGGTAGTAGGACAGTTACAATTAATACATTTTATACTGTTGTCTTCCTTGTAGTTATTCAGAGGACAAGATGTACACGTGATAACTTGTCTATTAGTACAAACCTTTCCTCTCATTGACAGGAAGACTGGATTATGGGCTTAGAGAGAAAATTATGAAAGAATTCCTTTCCATAGACCAGCTGAAATACTTATGCCATTGAAATATCTCCCCAGCCCCTCCATTTTTAATGTATATCACTAAACAAGGTTAAAGCAGCATATTTTAAGATCTTCTTTCCAATATTGTTGTCAGTATTTATACTCTAATAAGCTGTACTCATTTATTCTCATTTTAAATGTTCAAAATGTTCTCTAATACAACTAACATAAGTCTTTGTTTTGATTTATATGTACGTACACACTTGTGGAAATTGAACTCATTCTCTAAGATTTTGTGCATATTCTACATTTTAAGCAAAACCTTTAGAAACCTCACTGAAGTAGAAACTCTCTTTCTCATTGCACAAAAAAAGTAAAATGTTGAAATTGTTATTCTTTCTATAATTTACAGTATTGCTTCCAAACAGTCGAGTCACAGGATATTGGTCTTTTACATGTTAAATATCCTTTTTTATACATTTCCACAGTTATTTTTCTTATTTTAAAGAGACAAAAACAATAACAGTGATCCAAAATTTTGAAACATAATAGAAAATTAGTGATCGCTATTATATTGCATATTGTTGTCTTCAAGTAGTTGCTCCAATTACTAAGTACAGGCATGCAAAATTGATCAGACAAGAAAAGCAGTAACTGTTCATGTCAGTGAACTAATAGATGTTAGTAGTATAAATAACTTCTCTTTTTCTTTCTCTTCCTCCCAGTTGTTCTTTCCTTCTGAGCTTTTTCATTACCTTTGACTATATCTATTATACCTCTTGGATCTTATTTAGTTTTTCAGGTTTTTACACTAGGAAGATAATATGATGCTTGCACATGCGATTCTGATTTTTTTTCACTCATAAGTATGGTTTCCAGTGTCATTCATTTCCTTATAAAATTCTTGAGTTTATCTTTCAAACTAACATTAGTAGTCCCATCTACCCAGGGTTTTCCTTTCTTGGTATGTTTCTGAGAAGAACTGATAACAGCATACCACAGAGGTGTATGTGCACCCATGTTTATAGCAGCACAATTTGAATAGCTAACTCTTGGAAACAACTGAAGTGTCCATCAACTCAAGAATGGGCAAAAATTATGTTAAATATTCTTGAAATGTTTACAGAATATAAGATACACAGAAGCATCACGTAGGCAAATCCTTCACATGTCAATTTCTATATAATTGTACATATTGTGTATATTTTCATAGCATATCCGTTCCTTAAATGTGATTTTTAAGAACAAGTGTTAAATGACTATAAAAATGTTCCTGTGAAATATTTTCACTGAGAAGAAAAAAATAGATTTATGAAAAATTTGTATTATTATTTTTCTTATTTAATTGCCACATCACTGTTAGTGACCCCACTGAATAAGGCATTGCTGTTAATATTATTAGTCCTATCCAAATAACAAGTTATGGTATATAATTCTAGAATCAGAGTTATAATTATACTTGGAACTATATACAATTTTCTTTTCCTTTATACTTCTAAGGATGAGGCCCCATGAACTGAAGAGTAAATATATTATTTTACTCACATGATTTGTATGCACCACCCATATGGAGGAAATGTATTATGTCTAAAATACTCTAATACTTTGAAATAATAGTTACTGCTTCCTGGACAAATATTCAAAATATCATCTCTTTCTCAAAATCTGGCTGCATTGTTGATACTTTTCTGGCTGTATCACCTTACCTATTTGAAGTAAGTACAGGACATCATTTACAATTGCCTCTTTATTCTGAATTACTTATTTGGAAATTTTATCTAAGCAGAAAGTGAAAGATGGCAAGTGTGTGTGTGTGTGTGTGTGTGTGTGTGTGTGTGTGTGTTGGAATAAATTCATTCTTCAATACAATTCACACTAAAAAGAATTCTAATGGCAAAATAAAGTATGATTATGTAAGGCCTTCTCATGCCTGACTTTTCTCTGTCTCTCTTTTTTGGGTTGTGGGTGAGGTAGGTAATGGTTTACGACTTTTATAGTAAAAATAAAGTAAGGTGAATAAACAAAGTAAAAATATCTTCTAGCGATATAGCATATTGCTATGCTCCATAAGAGCTGGATAAGTGGAAATTGCCTGTTTATAACTTTTTTCACATTAAAAGAAATAACTCTGGATTCAGGCTACAAATGATAATATAAAAACTTTCCAGAAAAATAGATGTTTTATGAATTTTATAGCTGAAGGTGCAACATAAATCTTGGAGGATCCATTGTGATCTGAAACAGTTACTAAAAGATAGCATTATTAGTGTGTGTCTTAAAATAAAACAGCTATGGTAAACCACTTTGAAATGACTTTGGGGAGAAATGGATCCTAATATGACTTGAATAAACATTTTTTGAATAAACATTCTAATAGTGTAAGACCTTTGGATGTTACAGCTTATATTCTTCATAACACAATTGAAAAACATTAGCCTAATAATTATAGGTTGTATTTCTATTAAGCTCTTATATACATATATTTAATTATCACTAACTAAAGTGAAATCTCACCAGAAAAAAACAAAGAGTAACCAGAAATAAATATTCATATGTGTTACTTATATTGCCAGGGAATTGAGGACCAATGATGGTTTGGTAAATGATGAAGTCAGGTCAGCTTTACAAGCCAGCTTGGTCATTGCCATGAAAGCAATAGGAGACTCTTAGAATCCCAAGGAGAAGTTAAATGTAGCTCACAGCTTTAGAGTACTCAGATATGTTCCACCAGCCCCAAGCAGAAACATCGGAGAACTCTACAGTGGAGTAGAGCTGCTTAGTCCATGTTAGTGCCTGAGCAGAGCAGGCAAGGGCACCAAGGAGGAAAGCAAGGGACAGTAAATAGGCTGCAGGGCCTCTCTTCTGTGGCCCACCTGGACATGCTGAGAAGGGTCCCCCAGCAGTTTCCAAAGCTAAAAAACTGACCCTACAATATACTGCCACAGATTACTCTTGACTTTTCTACTTTCATATCTAATATTCACCTTTAAATTCACATTCAAAAGTATAATTTTTGGTTACTGCACTCCTAGTTGCTCAGTGCCACTTAAGTAATTGACATGAGCATTTTCTTTTCTTCTTTTTTTTTTTTTTTGACATGAGCATTTTCTTATCCATAAGTTTACATCTAAAAATAAAACAGCGAAATCCTTCACTTAGTGTCTTTCCTTACAGTGCTTTTTGTCTGATTTCTCTCACTCAACTTTATCAGTTTTGTCTAAATTATATAAGAAAGCCTTTAGCTCTGCTTCACCTGATTCTTGAAAAGACCAAGACTTTGCCCTGAACCCATCTCGTAGCCCCCACAACTAACATCTTAGTTGGAATCTCATCTGCTGCATTCTTCAGATTGCATGGCAATGACTGAAGACTGAATAAAGCAGGACAGTTAAAAATATCTAGAGTGTCCTACGAGTGCTATAGTAGAAATTCTTCTGATGGAAGATTTTAAGTTCTTGAATAAAATGCCCAATTTCTCTGACCAAATTTCATTCCTGTTAGTTTTTGTACTTGCTTGTCATCTACCTAGACTGATTTTCTTTGCATTATTTATTTTTAATTAATTAATTTTATTAGCACATTGCAGACACATATTTTGATCACAGTCATCACATGGAATTTGAACCCATACATGATATAACTTGATTCCTTATTTTTCTCCTTTCTTTCCCCTACCTTCAACTCCTCCTCCCTTTCTTACTTAAAAAAATTTTGTTTTATTTTTTTCTTCTATTCCCTTTTCCCTGACCTTCATTTTGCATCTTATATGTACTCGATACAGGGTCTCTCTAAACAGCTTGGACTTGTGGTGATCTTCCTGTTTTCAGCCTCCCCTGGGCTGCAATAACAGGCATGCACCACTGTGCGCAGTCTTAATGGCTGGCTTAGTGTGTTCAGGGTGGGGCCTGAGGAGCGTGTGCTTCCCCATCCTTCTTTTCAACTTATGCTTCCTCATTTCTCTTTCATTTGAAAATTTTCTTGCTATTTCACAATATCAATTAAACATTTATGTCTTTGAAGAAAACTTTTAGTTTCTCATACCAGAGAAACCATCTAATATTGGAAGATATTTGTCAAATTTATTTCACTTAAAACATTATCTCAAGGCTGACCCCCTGGTGAACACCTATGATACCAGCACTCAGGAAGCTGATATAGGAGGACTGCCATGAGTTTGAGATCAACTTGAACCACACAGTAAGTTAAAGAACTACCTGAAGTATGTACCAAGACTCGATCACACAAAGCTAAATAAAAAGTATGTTCTCAAGGTGTACCCACTCACCTAGAAATATGTCCAGGAGGACAGAATGTCTCCTTTTACTTAAAAACAATCATATGAATGGATAAAAAAGTGGATTTTTTTGGTCTCTTCATTATTTAAATATACACTACTTTTTTTGTTGTGGCTTGCTCAGCCCATTGTAGGGAAGGGGCTGGTGCAGTATGAGGTTCCAGGGATCAAACCGTGGTCCCTGGACACTGGCCTAAGGTTGCCTAAGCAAGTGCTTCATAATGCTGAGCTATCTTGCTGGCCTTAAACATGTACTACTTCTTCATTTCAGAATCTTTTCTCAAGTTTTCCAAAAGTTTTGTCTTTCAATAGACTGCTCTTTCCCTGTAGATTTACAAGTTTTGCAATTTTGGCAAATTCTTGTTACCTGAGATTTTCATGAACTTTTTTTTTTTTCATAGTGGGGACTGACTTCAGGAATTATTTTCCCAAGAGCTATATTTCAATTTTTTTATGTTTTGTTTATAGGCATGATCTCTTCAATTTGCTCAGGTTGGCTCTGATTGTGCCATCAGACAACTTCAACCTTTGCAGTAACTTGGGTTCCAGAACTGAGCTTGGTTGCTGCACTAAGAACCCCCCTTTTTTCTCTTTTGCATTACTGAGAACTGAACCTGGTCCTTTATCTAAGCTACATCTTTATATCCTTATATTTTAATTTGGTTTAATTTAATTTAACTTTAAGTCTGTATTTTGTTAGATAACCTTGTTAAATTCCTAAATTGCCCATGTTGACTTCAAACATGAGATTCTTCTACTTTATTCTCCCAGAGTTTTAGGATTACAAGTATGCTTTAGCACCACATGTGAGAAATAATCTTGAGACACCATCTCTGACCATGCATAGTGCATTATGTCACCAAGAGTCTCTATGGAAATCTTCAAATTTGTTTTATTTATATGACATATCTATCAAATAAATCTATATTCTATTTTTCTATCTATAATCCAACAGTCCATTCTATATGGTCTCCACAAAGATAATACATCTTATTTTAAATATTGAAGAATGTCAGAAACCTATAAGGGGGATAAAATCATTATGAAATGAAAAAGCAAGTGAAACACCTCCAAGATGTTTCCAATAGATGTCAATCCCTTTAAAACTGTCATAAAAGCCTGATTCTGTGCATGTGTGCTTCTGTGTATGTGTGTGTGTGTGTGTGTGTGTGTGTGCGTGTGTGTGTGTATGTGTGTTTCTGTGTTTTTGCTTATTTTGACAGTTCAAAAGTTCTACTCCTATATCCTCCCCTCTGTTTTGATCTGGGTACACTGATGAGTATGTTTACTTCCCCACTCCTTAGTACTGTAGAATGTTCAAGCCAATATGTTCTTTCCAAACACAACTCATTCTCTCTGCTCCAAGTCACAATGAATACCACAGATGCCTCTTTATTTTCTCATGTCATGTATGGCAGTTCTGGATTACCTTAGGTTCTACTCCACTCTTCTCAAGGTGTCTCACTATGTTAGTTATATATTTTTCATTCAGTCTTGCTCCTTCTAGAGTGTCACTATTGATACCTGACCCATTAGTTGAAAATGTATTCATAACATCTCCGTGTGATGATTATACAAACCTGTTTTATTTTACTGAGAATTCTAATATAAAACATCACCAAAATACCATAGCATTAAATCACTTTGCTAGTACAGAGACTGTGGTTCTATCCTGGGCACCTCATTTTGTGCAGGCCCCACCTCTGGGAGCCCTGAGCCAGTCACCAAGGCTGGGAATGGTGGCTCACACTTGTAATCACAGCTCTGAGGAGGCTGAAAACAGGAGGATCATTAGGAGTCTGAGTTGTGTAGTGAGACCCTCTTCAAAATACATTAAAAAAAACACTTTGCTTTCATTTTATTTAAAATAAATATTAGCAAATGTATTTTATAATTATATCTACAGAATGTATGCAAAATGCTAGATAATGTTGGTTATCACTAAAAGATTTCAAGATTAACTCATTCAATTATTGTACATTTGAAAAACTTAGATTATTATGAAATCTATGTAAGGAAACATTGTCTTTTTAATATTAATTTGAAATCATCATAATATCTGTCAAATTAATAGCATTAGGATCAGAGTTCTGAAAACATTGTGCATTTAATTTCTTGTTAACACACCTTATGTGATGAAATGAATTAATACTCATTATTAAACTAGTAATCTAAACACTTGATAAAAATTAACAATTATTTCTTATAAAATTTTCTGTAGTTATAAAAATGACATGCAAAAATAATATTAAGGAATTTATTACAGAAAGAAGAAAGGTATCAAGATATGATTAGAAACTTTTATGTGATCACGTTGCTACTGTTTCACCTGATGATTATGGATTGATTACAATAATTTCAACTCATTATTACAACTATAGAATTAGAACATAGTAACTCACCTTTATCAATGGCTAATGAAAGACTTCAGAGTATAATTACAAGGAATAGCACAAAGTCCGTATACATTTACAGCAGTGCCTTTTATCCAAGTCACATAGATTATCATTTTATTACAACTTTTAATAAAATGGCAACACATTTTTCAACCCATGTATTTTCTTGGTGAATATATATTTTCCATTTCTTTTGGAGAGACTGAGCTTTGTACCAGGAAGTGAAGAGTGCTAAATGATTGGCCTGTGAATTATTGAGAAGGTTATAAGAAGAATGAGTTTCATTTAATGTTGAAATGCTTAGGTTCAATTATACTGATTAATAATTTAACAAGGATCAATGTCTTTCTTATTTGGCCAGTATCCTAAACTCAGTTCTATGTAAATTAATTATTACATAATTAGTCTTACATAAGGTAGCAATATACTAAACTACTTTCTTTATTCTGATTCAGATTTGTGACAATAATGTTGTACTATTCATTTTTAAGTTGCATTGTGCACACATTAATCAACTCCTTTAGCATGTATTTATTGAGAGTTAACTACGTGTCAGACACTTCACAGTGCTGTAGTTATAAAATCATCACAATTGATATGTGCAGATAATCAAATAAACCACTCAATATACATTAATTTAAAAGGGTAATTACAGTTAATATTTATGAAGAAAAATATTTTAAATTTGTTAATGAGAATTTAGTGATGACTAATGTTAAGGTTTTTTTGTTGCTGTTGTTTGTTTGATTTTCTGTCGGAACTAAGGATTGTACTCAGGCCCTTGTGCTTGCCAGGGAAGCACTTACCCTACTGAGCCATCTCCCCGGCCCTAATGTCAAATTTTAAATAGGTTCATTTTAGTACATTAAGAGTACACTTGTTTTTTTTTTTTTTTTTTTTAAACCAGGAATCAAACTCAGAACTTTGCATTTTCCAGATAGACGCTGTGCTACCTGGAAATATAACCCCACTATAATCCTAACAAGAATTATCATTTTTAAGCAGAAATACACTTTACAAATGTCAGCTAGAATGAATTTTGAGACAGAGTCTCACTATGTAGATCATACTAGACTTAAAGTAGCCTCTTGAGTGCTGGGATTACAGGGGTGTACAGCCACATCCATTACATAAAATGAACTATAAAAAGATCAAATGGAAAGAAAGCAAGGGGAAATTCAAAAGTAAACACAGTAAAAGAAAAGATAACCATAAATGGCATCGTGTTACTGTTCTTTCTTCTGCAACAAAATTTGTCATGCAAGTGATACTTAAAGAGGCTTACTTGGCCGGGGAGATGGCTCAGTGGAATAAGCGCTTTCCTGGCAAGTGCAAGGGCTTGAGTTCAATCCCCAGTTCTGCAAAAAAAAAATAATAATAATTATAATAATAATAAATAAAAAATAAAAATAAAAAATAAAGAGGCTTACTTATTTCATGATTCTTGCAGCTGGGTATTCCTGATGCTGGTGAGCATCAGGAAAACAGAAACTTCCCCTAAAATGAGCATTGAGAAAATGTGTTGACATCCATTAGGACAACCCATTTTCATGGGAACTATCCTGCTCTTGTGAGAAGTGCACTTATTGCTTCCGAGAGTAATGATGTCCATAGCCTGATTACCTCTCTCTGCCATGGCTCTTAGGAGCTTTATCACCTGGCCACCCCATTGATCGCATTCAGACCAGCACTCTTAAAATTGAGTGGCAAACTCAAACCATATCCAAACCATAGTTGGTAGCAATTTTACACTGTTTTTTAAATTCATTTTAACAAGAAAAACAGATAAAATAGTAGTGAAACTGTTTCAAAACAGGTTAGTAGGACAATTACAATAATTGATACATTGCATATTGTTGTCTTTGTAGTAGGTGTTCAGAGGACAAGATGCATACATGATGTCTTGTCTAAATAATATTAGTACAAACCTTTCTTCTCAATGAAATAAGAGGAAATAGCTGTATATCGACCCTAACTATCTTGTGTGTGCATATATATCTTTTTCACAACAAAATGGTCTTTTATTTATGTTCCCCCCTTTTTTGTAATAGATGGGTGTTGCATTGCAGTTAGGGAAACTGTATTTGGAGAAGTCTTTAAAGGCACTTTTAATACTTGATTCCAGTCCAAAGATTTCAGGTACTTGAAGTCAGCAAAAATAACCCAATATAGTCCAATAGTCCATAATAGTACTAAGTTATCAGTATAATACTAAGGCCATGATTGGAATGTCTGTCATTCTGGTCTTCTAAATACATACTACTTCTTATGTCATATCAATTACTGCCATACTCTCTTTCAAGTAAATGTTTGTTTTTAAAAAAGGGTAATGAGTAAACACAAGAGACAAAAAAATATCATAGGGCTGTCTTGTTACAATGCTGTATATGGTTAGATTTCTAAATTTCTGTGTAAAATATGTAATAGTTTATTTTTTTAAAAAAATATATTTTTTTTATTTTTTTCTTCACATTCTGTAGGGATTTAAAGTTTAACATATCAGTACTTGATGGAAAAAAAAACTGGCAATTATCTGAAGTTGTTAACTTGAGCCTTTTACAGCTCAGCATATTAATAAAGTTTTACTTTTTATACCTTGTAGTTATACTTTTCTGCTGGATGGTTAAGACCAAGTTAAAGCAAGACCTATATAACTAAAAAATTTAACTTTTGCTATCTAACAAGGTCAGTAAAATCTCCTCAGGATTTACCCTTGAACCACATACAGCACCTTGTGGATATTGTGTCAGTGTCAGCCATCTAGATGAGTCGCAGCCATTGCTTGACTAATTTGCTCTCTGTGAAAGCCTGAGAGAATTTTTTCTCTCTGAGTGACTCCTTAGAAACACTCTACATCATCAATCACTGTCTTCTGTGAATATTGATTTTGAAGATCAAAATACAAACTAAAATTAATTTATATGCTATTTACAACAGATCTTCAGTATTGGGAAACACGATGTTGAAAAAGTAATGAAAAAAATATACCAGTAAAGTAGAATACACTAAATATAATGTTTCAGAATTAAAACTATGTCTACTAACCTTTAAATAAAAAATTATTATGACATAAATTTAATGAAATAAAAAGAAATAATAGTGGTTATGTACTATGCACATAATGCCATAATCTCAAAATATGTAGTGCAAAAAAAAAAAAAAAAAGACAAAATTAGAATGGGTAAGACAGTTCAGCGAGCTAAGTGCCTGCTCAGGCAAGCGCAGGGACCAGGTTTCACCGACACCACGTGAGTGCCAGCCCTGCTCTCAGGGTGCGCTACTCCAGCCGCTGACTTCAGGCATGGTGTCACCCTTCCGTAATCGCAGCGCTGGGGAGGCTAAAAATAGGTTGATTACTAAAGTCCAAGGTGTCAGTGAGACCTTCTACCAAATATATGAAATAAATACATAGACAAAATTATTAAGAATTTTTAATAAATCTACCATTTTGCATTACTACTTAAAATGTCTGATTCAGCAAGTAAACCACAAAGAGGTAAAAAGCAAAATATTTTAAGAAAACAATTGACATTATATAGGTAATGTTTGAATAAAATTTGAATAAAAGTTTTTTTATTGCTACAGTGAACTAATCTCAGGACCTCATGCTTGCGGGGCAGGTACTGTGCCACTGAGCTCTATCCCGGACCCTAAGAATTATTTTTAAATAATATAAAATGTATTTATTTTTCAAGATAGAACATATAATGTGTGAATAAAAAAGTATAAATTAAAAAAAGTCTGATGAGATTGAATATGCAATGTTATTATGTATGTGTTAAAGCTTAGAGATATGCACATTATTTAATACAATCTACATAAAAAGTTGGACATTACCAAGCTACACATTCTGTGAATGATATAAAATACAAATATCTAGGAAATCAAAAAATTCATTTAGTTGAATTGATCATTATAAAATTTAATAGCAGATATTAAGAAGTGCTTAGCCACTATTTTCTAAAATTAAATTAAACTAAAAGCTAGTATGTGTTGTTAGGATAAGCATGCCCTAAAAATATTTTTTCAGCGATTATAATTGTGTTTGTTGAACTTGATAGAAACAAGCAAGTTTTTGTGCTTCTTCCTAATATTAGGTGGGTAATGAATGTAGTGAAAGTGTTAGGGCCAGGGCGATAACTCAGTAGAATAAGTGCTTGCATGACAAGTGCTAGTTCCTGAGTTCAATCCCTGGTACTTCAAAAAAAAATTCAAAAAGTGGAATAACTGAGAAAAATGTGCAGAAAGTAAAGTTAAGGTGGAAAGAAGGCACTGATTAGAACAACATTTGTACTTGGAAATTTTTGTATTGTGTTTGTGGTGCTTTTGTATGTGTGGGTATGTGTGTTGTGTATTATAAATAATATGAAATTGTTTTTTTCAAAAGATAATCACATAATTAAGAGAAGCTAAGTAATATATATGGGTAAATCAGAAGTATTTTACTGTTGTGTTTAAACATGCTGCTCATTATTCATGGATAAACATTTCCTTTAGTGATTATCTTACTGGAATGCCACATATACTTTCAGACTAACCTACTTGCTTTACATTGCCTTAAGTTGATGATTTTTGAATGTGGATGAAATTTTTTGCTGGATTGCCATCACAAATATTAATTAGAATGGTGTTCAGACAGCAAATCTGTATCAGTGATTTCCACTCATAGGGAAAATGACATGTGCATCTTGAAGGAGGAAGTATATATTTTTGTTCAGAATTTTAGAGCATTCAGTCCATGGATGTTAGTGCCAAAGAATAAATAGCATGGAGGAAAAAAATGGTGAAAAAGAATGATACTCCACAGCACACAGAAAACAAAAAGAGAGAAAAAAAAATTTCATGCCTCAAATAATCTCTTTCCTATCATCCCTACTACCTAACAGCACTTTTAGTTATTGAATTTATCAGTGCAAAAGAATATAGAAACCCTCACGATCTGATTATCTTTCAAACACATTATTTTGGGGTAACATCCCTGAATCTGAATCATAATATTTTCTCCCTGTCCCCTACAAGATCCTGTCCAAATCATTAGGCAAAATGCATATAACCCATCTCCAAGGGTTGCCAAAGACTTCACAGTCTGAGGATTGTTGAAAAGTCTAAGACAAAAATCTCCTTTGAGAGTTAAGACAAATTAACTGTGAGCACTTTCACATTTCAAAGAAAAGGGAATTGCTCCAGTGTACAGTGTCACAGAGTGAATGTTCCCACACTAAAAGAAAGCAATAGTAGAATAGAACAGTTACATCAATGAAACCTGGAAAACAAACAAGTAGACGTTATATTTTATCATTCTATATCTAGGTTGTATAATGATGTGGACTCTTATTGGCTTGGTCACCACTAACCTTATAGCAGTGTGGGCTGCAGCCCTTAGAGTCCTCTTTGGGCTGGATCCCTCACTGACCTTGGCTTTCCTCACCAGCTATATCACATCCTTGGCATCTCTAATTACTGGCAACTTCACAGCATATTTTGTTTCACTCTCACAGCTTCATGCATTACCCTCCTAGCAGTATACTGACTAGCTCTTAGCTCTTCTTTTGGAATCCAAGTGGAGTTTGATAACTCCCCAACCCTTGAATTTTGCATACTACTGAAAGAAACATTATGTGGATAAAGTAAAGGGGCTGCCACCATTATGAGTAGAAGCCAGAGCTTTTGGTTCATGACTGAAAAGGCCTCTGAGTGCCTACATGGTTGAGTTCTTTAAAAATCAATCTCAGACAACCAATTTAAGCTGCAGGAAGCTCATGGACTTTGTTAGAAATATTTATACTTTAGTACACTTTTCTCTAGCATTGATGGTTTATGCCTATTCCCTTGAGACCTCATCTTTCCTTTATTCGTGTGTGTGTGTGTGTGTGTGTGAGAGAGAGAGAGAGAGAGAGAGAGAGAGAGAGAGAGA
>NDGM011253478.1:0-14388 GCA_002564305.1 Octomys mimax | reverse complement strand
AGAGAGAGAGAGACATACTGGGGATTGAACTCAGGACCTTTTGTTTGCCAGACAAACACTTATTCTACTGAGCTATCTCCCCAGCCCTGTCCCTTATTTTTAATAAAAATTACTGAGCTTCTTCCTTTGTTAATATTTTTAGCAAAACTCTTTTTTTCTTGTGGGCCATACCTTTAATATATTTCATTTGTGCAATTGCAGAACTTTCAAATTTCAGCTCGACTTGTCTCTTACTTCCTACTGTATCACTTGCTAAGAGCAGCTAGCCATATCCATGACACAGCCTAAACACTGGTCTGTTTTGAAATATCCTAATCCATACTACTTTGTTTGCCTCCACTAATCTCATCCATTGTCCCAAAACATGAGTAAAATATAGATGCATTTTCTGCGAGAGTGAAGCTAATTGGTCTATGCCTAAGTGTATCATAGTGACTTATGAATTTCTCATTCTGTTTAAACTTCTTTATCCTGGACTTTACTGTTCATGTTGCTCTCATTTCCTTGTTCCAACCAGAATGACTTCAAGCTCTGCTTACAGCAATCCAAACCCTCTCTATGCTACTTCTGTAATCCTTTCTAAATTCTTCCCACAAACAAGTTACAAAGGATTTTGAACCACATTTTAAGTACAATCATGCCAATAACCCCACTCCTGTTGCTAACAGCATTGTTCACTCTTTTTTTGCTGAGACAAAATTTCCAACACCCTTTCTTCAATTACAAAATGAAAAGTTTGTTTTGGCACATAATTATTATAGGATTTAGTTCATAGTTGGTGGCTCCCAATGCAGAAATGGGTTAGTTAAGACAACTACTTGGTAGAGGAAATATGGTCACTCTGCATCAACCTGGAAGCACAGCCTTTCCGTTTACAGCTCTCAGTGAGCCAGCATGAAGATCGCCCAATGGATTTACAGCAAATAGATACCAAGTTCATCAGGAGGTAAACACACTATCGAACACAAATGAGCTGATGAATGTAATCTCCCTATGCTCTAATCACATGTTAATCACATGAGACTTTGGAGGACATTTTAGATCTGGACCACAGCAGGCGTTCCAAGCCAGGGAATAGTTTTTTCCTTGTTCACTGAGAATTGCTTTGTAGTACAAATGATGTCAGTTGAACGTTGTCATTCATTATGTACCTGATCGTAGATGAAGATAGAATAGAATATTATGTTATACTTTGAGAAAATTCCCATCCCAGCCTGCTACCTAAATAATCCATTTCTTTTGTTTAACTAGTGTAGAATCTCTGTCTTTTACTTAACTCCATATAATTGTCCAATTTCCTTTAAAATGGAATATGTACAATTCTAGGTCATTTACAAATTTTTAAACAAAAATGAACATTTAAATATATCATGCGCTCTGCTTAACATATACTGACCACCTAGTGCACTGACTTATTCATCAAGACAGTGTAACATGTATCTCCTAGGAATCTAACTATACAAAATGTATAAATATATTATGTACTATAATCTACTATTTCTGTATAGGTATCTTGGACCAGGCATAATTATTTTTAATTTTCACACTTTTGAATCTTCTAGTTTAGGAAAAAGATTTATCTGGAATGTAAATACTTATGAAAGGCTGTCATGCAGAACAAAGTCTAAAATTATTAACAGATTTAAATTCTAGTATAATATATTATTAGTTGAGATATTTAGCTATTTCTTGTTTTTAAAAAATGAAATATCCCTTTATTCATCTCTATCTCTTTAGTGATGTGTATCCTACATTGTGTGCTATTCAATTATGCTGGCTTAATTCTTAAATGAAATCCAATAAAGAAAAGAGAAAGCCAGACAGATTGGAAAATATCTGCACATACATCATTTGCTAGCCATTGAAATGAAAAATCCTCTTTTTTGGCAGATGAACAGCCTGGAGGTTGTTCAGTTTGTCACTGTGCAAAAGGCTTTACTAGCATATTTTATTAATTTTTGCACAGTAATGGCAAAAGATGGATTTAATATTTTACACAAGCCCAGAGCATCTCACATATTTAAGGCTCTAAAGAATTCTCCTGGATATACTCATGCTTATTTGTGTCCTTTTCCTGGATAATATATTTATATAACAAGATTTGTGAGAGGATGAAACATACCAAAGTTTCTAGTAAATATTATGAAAAAGAAATAGCCCGTAGGAAAAAATCAAACAACTGTTGGCAAACAAAGTGACATATTAGTTTCTCTTGATGCATCAGGTTCAAATATTACTAAAACCTAGTAGGTTACAAATCTTCATAATACGTCCCTCAACCTTATTCTATTCTGTAAAGGGAATTGTTCTCCAGGGGCATCTACTGAAAACATGTACAAAGGAAATGAGGTTAGTTTTATTAATTTACTTTCTTCACAACTGAATAGCCATAGCTTTATTCTTTCATTCCCCTTGGCACTACTTTTTTCCTTTCTTTAATAACAGTAATGTGAAAAATCAGGATTTGTTTTATTCAGCTTCATTTCACTGGGAGTGCTGTAGGGAGATAAGATTTGAAACGGTTCACCATCATGGATAGGATAGACGGATTCACTCTACTGATGATGTGGTATTCAGTAAATGTCTCACTTTGGGATGTACGGCTTTATTAGAGCATTAAGTCTTGAACTCCTGACTTTCTTTGAGTGGCACTAGCAATTGCTTAGGAGAAATTACTGAAATCTGTAAGCGGTTTTGTTATTTCAATGTTCGGTTGTCTGTGCAAACAGAGTAGGCTGGCAAATGGAATAATAGCAATGAAAAGTAGACCATTTGAGAGGTTTTCTACAGTACGCATATAAACGTTTCATGGCAAGAAATTCACAAACTAGAATATCTTAAATACTACATCACACTTCCAATGTCAGTTCTGAGGAAAAAAAAACAAATGAATTGTTCACGATATTTATTCAAATGTCACGGTGCAATGCAGGAAACAACAAGGCGTAAGGTAGCACATGCTCTACCTCGTATGTGTCTATGATGTAAGTACACATTTTGTGAAGACATAAAAATACTAAATGTCGAGAGCTTTGCTTGAGACATAAGAGTAAAGCTGAGAACTAAAGTTTGTCATTAGTGTATCTAACAAAATGATAGATCTTTTTAGGCAGATGTTGCAACATAAGCAGTTAAAATATCAACCACAGAATTTAAGAGATATTAACTAAGACATAAAAGTAGTATCTCATGTTTGTGTTTTTATTGATTGGTAATTTTCCTAGGTATGAAATGTATTACATAAATAACTAAAATTTTGAACTGTTTCCATTAAAAATAAAAGTAGATGCATGAGGAATAAAAAATTTTTGATTACTTGTTAAATACCAAAATGCTTCAAGTTACCTGTTTTTCAGTTTGGTGAATAATTAATGAAAATTTAATTTTGGCTGCCAAAATCAAACCTATATTTGGTAGACATTTTCATTTTAAAACCTTTTTGGGAAATCATTTTATGAATTAGTTCATATATTTCATTTTAAGTCTTCAAAAATTCTTGTAAGATCTTAATAATCTTTACATAGAGAATGCAAAAAGATATTGAGTTTATTGTATTTTTGGAAGAAAAAAAATTTAGCCTTTGGGAGAAAAATTCTTTTGCCATTTTATGTTTAAAAAATGTATACTGAAACTTACTGTTTCATAAATTTGCTTATAATAGAAATATACACACTTATAGAATATTAATATTTCAGATAAAAATAACATTCACTTTGACTATACCTCCAATTAAAGTGTTTTGCTTGTTTCTCAGATATCAACTAAGTGTCTTATAATGTGTTAATATATTGACATTACATTACTTTAAATATCTTTTTGGCAACATAATTTGCTTATATTATATCCTTAAAATGTTTAATACATAATATTATTATTCAATTAAAGTATCCTAGACATATGAAGAAAGTGGGACTATCTAAACAAAAAGATGAAGAGTGATAACAGAGAAAAATAAAAATTCATTCCTCTGTTAGTGTCATCTAATGATGCCTTTAAAATAAATGTTTTAATGTGTTACAAAAATAAACAAAAATAAAAAAATTGCATAATAGAATTCTAATCCATAAACCAATGGTGACTCTAGATTACAAAACATAATATCTAAAATTATGAATTTCTTACATGGAATAAAAAAGGAGATAAAACTAGGATCATAGAAGTAGAAAGTAATCAACTCAAGATTTTCAATGTGTTGAGAGAAAAAAACGGGTAATATTATACAGAGAAATAGAGACATAAACCTGTCAGCAATGTCAGCATTCATATAAAACTATTCTACAAGCACCAGGGAGGAAATAATAAATTTTTGAAAAACGACTTTTTTTTGGGGGGGGGGACTGGGGATTGAACTCAGGCCCTTGCACTTGCCTGGGAAGTGCTTATTCCACTGAACCATCTCCCCAGACCCCTAAAAACAATGACTTTTTAAAAAACCCATTAAATATATCAATTCTGTTTTAAGAAGCCTGGGGAGTTCATTAGAATATGGTTAGAGGGGTGAAAAATAAAATTAAAAATATAATCTTCAAAGTAGTCAAAGAAAGGTAAATAATTTAACAGAGGAAAATTGGCCCAGGGATTTAGCTCAGTGTCACAGTGCCTATCTGGCAAGAACAAAGTTCTGAGTTCTGTTCCTGGAAAAACAAACAAACAAAAAAACAAACCACCTGTTTATGCAGAGTCCATTAAAAAAGGTAAAATAGTAAACATAGAATTCAAATTCTCAACAAATTAATGGCATTGGGAGCTAATTTGTTATGTTAGAACCCTATAACTAGGGAAAATGTTTGCTCAAAATGCAAGACATAAAGGTGTATATTTAATCTTCTGCTCATGGACAGTCATTTGCACAAAATGAATGTACATAGAGACCATCATCGTAAGTGAGATAAATCATAAGTACACACTTAAATGTCACACACTTTCTATATATGAGAAATACACAACAAAACTAAATTACAGAGAAAAAAGATAATAGGAAGGAGGGAGATAGATCTATTATGAAAGGAATGGGAACAAGTAGGAAAGATGTGGGCAGTAGTTCATGGAAAGGGGATGAATAAAAAGAAATAATATGCTACATCCACTTACCAATTTTCCACGATACATGTATCCATTATGTCTTGCAGACACACACTAATAAAATAAAAATGAAGGAAATAATTTTATCATGACAAATCTGAAAATATTTCTTACTAGGAAGTGTAATGTAAATGGTTAAAGAGAATATTCTCAAAATAAAACAAGATGGTGGGAAGGAAAACAAAGCAGGAAAAATGTGAGCCTGGGTGCAAAATAACAAGCACAGTTTGAACCTTGACTCTTTAAACCAAGACTGATAATGCACCATGAGTTCTCAGCTATATGTAAAAAAATTGAAAAATATTATAAAAATAACTCTACTTTACAAATTGTGTCAATATACTTTAAACATGTGACATTATCAGATAAGTGGTAACAAAATAAAATTGTATTAATTGATATTCTAAAATTAAGTGATATAGTTTACAGAGCATCACTAACATGATAATAAATGATTGTGTTAGCCAGGTTAATCTGCAATGCAATGCAGTATATGCCACAGAAAGATTAAATGAAGTGTCCAAAGGTGCCAAGAGTTTATGAGAATGTTAAGAAAGTTAAAGACATTTTTGACCCTTACGGCTGTATCACTACCCACTGGAAAATTGCTTGGCAACTCTCATGGCTTGGGGTTTTGGGAAAGGGAACAATATAATACAAGACACATTTTATAATATTATTTTATAAGGAATCATCCAAGAATCACATAAAAATGTAGGAAATCTGTCCATACACTAAACACTAAAGAATCAGCTGAGGGCCTTCATGAGTCCAGCCCAAAACCTGGGTCACAACAATGTCTCGCACAAACCGAACTGGAGGCCTAGAGCCCACAAAAAAGTCTCATGTAGGTATGCCTCAAGGTTCTGTGATGAATGAGTCCAAAGCTGGAAAGTCTATGCCAGTGGGATGAAGGATCTGTCCTAGCAAGCTGAGGGATATGTACTGGAGCTATGAAGCAATGCTAAAAGTGAGCACTAGAGCTTCCCAAAAGGTACCACAGCCACCCTCAGCAACAGTGAGGTCCTGAGCTCCTCCAGTGATAAGGAAAGCCAAGTTCCCATCAAAAAAGCCAACGTCACAAGCTTCATGAGGCTGAGCAGTGCACCATCTTCCCCTCTGGAGCCAGGAAGCAATGCTAAAATGAGGACAAAATCTCCAAAGTTCATCGAGAAAACCAGCTTGAAAAGGTCCACCAGCAGAGCAGCCCAGGAGAACTAGCAGCTTCCAATAGCTGCAACGGTTTTTCCAGTCAGCATTCCTAAAAGTGTTCAGACAGGTTCTCCTGTCTTTTATACTTCTGGCAACAATCCCCAGGTGGGTATCCCACACCCAGCACCACGCTAGTTCAATTCGGCTGGGTGTAAGAAGTTGACTACCAGTTAGGCATCCACTACAGACAGCAACATAGCTACTAAGGCTGAAAATGCATATGCCTTTTGAACCACTGTTTCTAGTCCTAACAATACAGCCACAAAATATACAAACAATTTATAACATAATTAGTGAGAGTTAACATATGGCTTGTGTTCAGATGTTTCCCAAAGTTTCATACATTCATACTCAAGGTTTTTCAGAGGTGGCTGGATCTAATGTGTGTAGAACTGTAATTGATTCATCTCACAATATTAGCATGAACAGCACTAGGAGTCAGAGTCTGTGTGCTGTCTGACCCAAGTAGCCCGGATAAGACATAAAGGATAGAAAGATAGGTGGTTGTTCTGGTACCTTTTGTCCACTATGAACTGTTTTTCTTCTGCAATGCTTATCTGCCAAGCCATCTTGGAGACATGGACTAAAGTGTGTTAAATAAACTTTTATTCTACAAAATATGAGTTAAATAAACTTTGACTCCTTTAATGTTGGATGTCAGGTATTTCATCTTAGCAATGACAAACAGTAACTAAACATTGGACTAGTACACTAAGATATATTTATGAAATGGTGTATTAAACGATATATACTACATAGCTATAATTATTCTAACATAGAATTTCTTATAAAATAAATATGTATTTGATTTTTGAAGAGTCACAAATAGAGTCTCAATATTTTACAATGATGTTGACAAAAACATTCAAAATTGACACTACCAGTTCACTATTTGGAAATCAATATTATAATTACACTGTTACAGTGAATACCTACTGGAAGTAGATTTCTAAGTCTTTGATGGGTGTTTTGGAGTTCTGATAGCATTCTTTCATGATCATTTAAAAGTATGCACTACTGTGAATCAATAACACAGTTTAACAAATATCCACACTATGTTTATGTTTCACTTTTGTCTAGTTAAAAAAATGTTCCGAGGTTTTCCTGATTGCTTGGAAATTTATATGGTCCATTAATTTTTCTTCTGAGGTCATTATTATTTATTAATGGTAACAAAATCTTCTTACCTACTACTAATATGATGTAAATTTTTTCCTTTAATCTCATACTATTTTAAAAAATTGGTAAGTTTTAGAATGTTAAACCTTCTGTGAATGCCTGCAAACATGGTAATTTATGTTGATAAGCTAACTGTTTGATTTGATTGTATTCAATATTTTCAGCTTGTTTTTGTTTCTTTGTTCTTTTGGTAAACAGATATATAGTGGACACAGTATCAGTAATTTGTCTTTCTATTGTTTTATTGCCTTCAGAATACATTACATAAAATTGAAATTAGCACTTGTGGTGATTTAAATAAGGATCAACTTGTGACACCCAGCTGAACTGAGTCAGCATGATGCTAGGTAGGAAGTCTCACCTGAGAATTGTTGATTACAATGTAGAAAGAAAACTGAGGAAAAGATAGTGGGCTACTGATTGTCTTGAGGAAACTTGTCAAGTTTCTTTCTTCCTGATTTGAATTCAGGAGGCCCTCACACAGTCAGAGGACCTAAGGTTCTCACATTCAGCATCACTTCTGGCTACAGTGCAGATCCTTCAGCTTGCTGGCACAGATCCTTCATCCTGCTTGTGCAGATTTTCTAGATCCCACTGCTAAACTTAGGCCCTCCTTGTGCAGATCATTGACAGAGAGTTGCTTGAGACTTTGTCCTGGGCTCTAGACCTCCAGATGCACTCACAGAGGACATTGCCATGGGCTCTAGATCTGCAGCTGGACTTGTGCTGGTTCTGTGGGTCTCTTGCTGTGTGACAGATCTCCTGCAGCCTTTTGTAGTTGACTCTTTATGAATATTAGACAATAATCCTATAAATTATGTGTTTTTATTAAATCTTTTCCTTTATAAACTCAGACTACACATTACTTTCTTAAAGTTCTGATAGAATTCACATTGTGAAATTACTGATTATATTTCCATTTTAAAATGAAATATTAACTACTTCCATATCTTCTATTGTATATGGTGACTGAGCTCTGAAGTTTTCTCAACCAAAGCAATATTTGGCTCTAAATATTCTATAAATTTAAATTTACAAAATTAAGAAGTTAAATTATTTAATAACTGAATCCAGTTATTTTTCTGTCTTTGTCTTTTGGTAAGTGTCATACATACACTATCATAAATACATTAACTCAGTTAAATTCTAACAGTTAAGATGTTTTCTGTTTACATATACATTACAGTTTCACCAAATTATACACAAGCCAGACAGTGAGGTTCAACTGTTAATATGATCAGCTTGGAAGGTACATATTTGCATGTGTCTGAGGGGGTCCCACGGGTGAGGCTATGGAGTAGCTCTCCAATTCCCTGGTCCTTTCTCTCTGAAGCTGATCCACTGCCCTGCTTCCCAACCACCAAGAGCTCAGCTTCTTTTCTCTGCTTTGCCTCTCTACCATGGTGCTCCTGTCTTGGAGGCCACTGACTATATGCTGAAGGACCCATAATAGTGAAATAAAGTCATGCTCCTCTGTAAGTCTTGGATACTTGGTAGTGGATCCAACAATGAAAAGTGGACTGATATGTTAGATGATTATTCTACTTTTTATTTTTGTGATTCATGTCTCATACATTTTGAGTTTGTGATTCACTATTCACTTATTTCCAAATATTCATATTCAAATGTTTCAATAATTGAAGGAAATATTAAGCTGTTGTATTGTTTTAACATTTTCAAATAATGGCTTTCATCTCCAATTACTATTTTCTTTTTTTTTCCATTATGTGACTTTTACGTAGGATTGCATGGGCCTTGGGGTTTTATAAAATGACAGTATGGGTAAGATAAACTAGATGAAACTGGGCAAGTCCTTGTTAGTAACATAGATTCCTCCTGTTGAGCAGTCACTGAAGGAGGCTTTTTCAACTGGTGAGCAAAAGTTTCAGCATTTTCTGTCTCAAAGAGCTGTTGGTTCATGTGTGCAAGCTGAGCTGGGCGGCCTCTAAGGAAGGCTGGCAAGTCTGGAACACAGTTTCCATGAGAAATCTGGGTATGTAAGCATACTCTCTTTAACATTGTGACCTGAATTATGATCTTGTTACTCCACAGAAATTCAGGATTTGACTTAGAGTATTTGGAAATAGGCATTTAAGGAGATATTTAAGATTAATGAGGTCATATCAATAAGTTATAAGTCAACCTGACTAACATCCTTATAAAAAGTGAAGATTTGGACACAGACATGGTCAGAGTAAAAGTCACATGAGTACACTCTAGAAAAGCAGACATTTGCAAGACAAAGAGGAATAGAAATGGTCTCAGAAGAAATAAACCATGATAAACCATAATACCTTCATCATAGAATTTTGGGTTGCAGAGCTGAAAAAAGTAAATTTCTGTTACCTGAGTCACCTAGACTATGATATTTGTTATGACAGCCTGAGAAAACTAATACATGACCATGTGGCCTTTTTCAGCTTTTCTGAGTGAAAGTCGTTATTGTCTCTACTCAGCTTCTTCAACACTAGCTCCTTACTCTTATTTGCCCACCTGCATTTGGAAACCATATTCATTTTATTTCTCCTTCACTCTATTCTTACCACATACATTAAGAAATGTATTCTCTCACAGTAGTCAAGGTGAGAAATCTAAAGCCCAGTTGACACTGGGGCCATGTTTGCTCTATATTTTGTGTTCTAACTTCTGAAAACCCAGAAAGAAAAACAAAGAGCATTATAACCCACTGTAGAAAAATAACAATACATCAAAAAGAATATGAAAAGCTAGGAGATAAATGGTTATTTAAATTATGCAGAAGTAGGAGACAATAGTCTTTTTCCAAGGCATACTGCAAAAACAGCTAATGAGGGTCAAATACTGATAGGACTGGTACATCAATGCACAGCTTCAGCTTCATGTTCCCTCCATGATCCTCAGCTTGTTCCACTTTGTAACCACCTCACAACCTAACATGAAGGCCAAAGAGCTAAAGCCTATAACAGCTGTCTTTTCCTACCATTTCCTGATACAAAAGAAGTACTCAGCTATAAGACATGAAATCTGGCTTCTCTGACCACAAAAGATAGTGATATCCAGAAGTGGGGGAATGTCTGCTCCTCTTGTTTTCCCTATCAGATTCTAGAGTTGGGAATGTGAGAGTAGAGAATTTTGTTTTACCTTCTCCCCTGTGTGATCACTTTGGGGCAAGGTGATGTTAAACATCCTAACCTCCTTCATGGCTGGAAGACACCACTGTATTCTTCTGAAGTAATGGACAGCTTAGCAACCATCACATTATGTTTACTTCCTTTACCTTTTTGTTCATTCTCACAATCCTGGGATTGCATCTACCAGTAAAGCATCACACTTAAGCTTTGCTTTAGGCTGCATTTCCCAAGGACTCTAAATGGTTTTGAGAAATTTCTCAATGCACAAGACATCAAACTCAATATATAATAAGTTTCTAATTAGCAGAAAAGACAAACACTTACACAACAAACAAGGATTATGCTGCTCAGTGCTGGAATCCAGTATGAGCTTTTTTCTCTATTCCCTAGTCAACACCAAATGTCCATTGGCATTAGCAATTTAGTAGTGTAGCACAAAGGAAAATAGTCTATTTACATAGGTAGATTTTCCCATTTTTGAAAAAAAAAATTTAATTAATCACAAATTTATTTTACTCCAATCATTTTTTTCTTACAGGGAAAATAATGTAATTAATCATCAAAGCTACCCATCTAAAATTTAATTACCAGTGTGAAATAAAATTTAAACAAATAACTACAGAAGCTACTGTGCACATCTTTAAAGAAATTTACCAGCACCCAAAAAAGCCTGAACTTCACCCAGTTTCCTGTAGTCCAGTTACCAGCCTTCACACTGAGAATAATCTGCTAATTGTTGCAAAATGGAATTATGCAAGTTTATTGGATTTCCTCTGCTTGCCTCTCATGAAAAGACATAAAAATGAAAATGGAGTATTAGTGAGGGTAGGAACACTCAGGTGAACACAAACGCTGCCATCAATCTCATTGTTTCTGGGAGCTGTGGGCCTGGTGAGTACAATCAGGCTTAACAGAAAAGAAAAAATATTTCAGCTGTGGCCGCCATGAAAAATGAGGCAGCAAGGAACAAGGCAGCAATTTCACACAAAGAAGTTAATGCACTTTCTTTCTATATTTCATAATAAAATACTCCAGGGAAATCTGAAATTGCAAGTAAAAGGATTAGAAGAAGAGATGCTAAGAGAAACCCTTGACTTTTCTCTAACCACTCCAAAATTTCACCAGAATAAACTCTTCAAGCCAGGGGGATTACAATTGCCAGTTACAAGAGCCGTTTCAGTAAGAGGTTTTGCTGATTACTTTGTGGATTTTAAGAAACAAGGAAATGAAAACTGATTACTCCTGAGGCCTGAGCTGCTTATGGCGTTTTAATGTCTTTTTATTTAATAGATTTGAGCTAACACTAGTCAAAACCAGAAGTGGATTGACAGCACCAGAGATAAACATCTTGAAAAATTACAGTGTATGGTAAATATTTTCCCCTGAGATTTGTTTAAAAACACAATACTTCCTATTAAGAAAGTTTGAGCAGTACTAAGATAAGGTAAGATTAACATATAATTACCAAAGAAAAGTTTGGTAACTATAAACAGCTTAATTTATTTTTGCTGCTATTTGAAAGCCACAACCTATCAAGTTCTATTTTAGACATTCTAGTATTGATTTGGGAGAACTTTAAAGTCTCTTTATTCAACTTCACCTTTACTGTTCAGACCATGCATCTTACCAGGGCATTCTCTTCTAGGGGAAAATTATTCTTAATAACTTTCAGCCATTCCTATTTTCATTCTCCTGTCATACCAGCAATATGATGTATGCCCAGGTCTGTAAGAATTTCCAACCATCCAGGAGAGGTACCACATTTTTTTTGCTCCAAAAGAACTTATGTTTCTTTTCTCCTTGAGGTCCTCTTCACTTCCAGTTACATTGGATTTGATAGGTGAAATGAATTAATTTTATATAATGTAGTTAATACATCTTTCCCAGAAAGAGTATCTAATAACCCAAAACACAAATATTGTAGTTTCCATAGAATGGAAAAGAAAAGAAATTTTTGGCAGAGACCCTTTAATAGATTGGGGAAGACTAGAATTAGTCTTCCCCAATTATAAAATAGGGAAAGTTGACCAGTTGGCCTATGCATAGTGCCAGACCTAGGTTAGACAGACAAGTGAATTAAAAGCATGTAAAAATAAAGTAGCAAGTAAAACAGCCATATAATGAATTTCTAGGGTCAGGACCTGATCCTCAAGTATCCACACAATTACAGAATCAAATGACTGTACAACTGCTGCATAACTGCTTTCACTGCAGGCTTGCTGTACATAAATATATTTCAAAACTTATTTTGTCCCCTAAAATTGCCATCACTTGTTAAATAACAAGACCATCTAGACCAGAAAATTGAGTTATTTTTTATAAGGAAAGTTAAGTGGACAGCAGCTGCAGGATTAATACATTCCCTGGATATATTTTTTATTTACAGATGGACATTTTCATTAGTATTTGAACAGAATGGATTTTTATGACAAAAAAATCAAAAGCCACTCAATTCTGGTTTTTATACACAGATGGGGTTGTCCTTCTCCTTGGATAGTTTTAAACATATTTTCTCCCAACAGAACCCAGATGCATCTATTTGTAAATGTTCAGCTCACAGCCTCGATGCTGAGGGCATAATTTCTCTCCCTAATCTACAGAGAAAATCTCAGATGTTATATGTTTTCTCTATACATGCAAGGAAGTTCCAGAGAGTTGAGCTGAAAGCACAAACAGAATTTCTCCACTTCCTCACACATAAATTAAGGCATTCTGCGGCTCTGTGATGATTTCTTCTGTTATCAATCTATGTCAGCTACAGTGCTTTACTAAACTCCCAGGAGATGTATACTTCCTCTTGCCTTGAAAAACAATTGAATTTGTTCTGCAAGTGTCCCCAGCTGCTCATGATTGTTAGACTATGCATCAATGCTCTGAAATCTTTATTATTTCATACTCAGAACAAAATGGTAACAAATAAATACAAATTCCAAAAATTTTATATATTACACATTTTCACAGAGAAATCTTTGTTTTGGTATTAACACGTGTTTAACAGTAAATAACTGCATTGTTGATATGGCAAAGAAGGGAAAGGTTTCTAATCACACAGCCCAGCCTCAGCTTTGGAGAAAAGGCAACTCATCTCTCAAGAGTTCTGGTTTAGAATATTACTGCATTGTCTCTGAAGATTGCAATAGTGTGTCCCATTTCTTTTTTTTTTCTATTCATGTTAATTAATTGAAAAAAATGACCATGTTCTGCTACTTAAATGTTCTTTGAACTGTAGAAGGACTGTGAGTGTAAGAACAACAAATTTGATTTCAGGATGCCAATAATTTTTTTGGAGAGGGGTAGGAACCAGAATGAAGCTCACAAACTGGCTTTGGCCAAGCAGGCATTGTACCACTCAAATAATTCCAGGCTCAGGGATGATAATTCTTTTTTTTCCATAATTTCATTGAGAAATTATGGAAAATAATTTCAAATACCAATGAAACATTTTCAAATCAAATTGGTAAGAAGGTTTCAATAATTAACACATTGACTACACTATTCCTAGGGGCTATTTGCTGTACAACATGCAGACATGATATCCTATTTACAAACACTATTAGAACAAATTCCTCTATTCATAAAGAGAATGTAACTATATATCTATCTTCACCATTTTAAAAACATAGATACAAAATCGACATTTATCTGTATCCCATTTTTTGTTTAGTTCCGTCATTTGAATATTATGGGTGTGTTAACTCAGCAAAATATTCTGAAAGAGTCCAGTAGTCAATAATAGTATTCAGTCTTCTGCTTGACTGGCAATTTCAGAAATTGTTGACCTGAGTCCCCTACAGCTCAACATAAC
>NDGM011253475.1:0-12355 GCA_002564305.1 Octomys mimax | reverse complement strand
TCAGCTTGTTCCAAGTAGGTGCTTTAGACCACTGAGCCATCTCGCCAGCCCCTGTTTTTGTATTTTAGGGAAGGATCTACAAGGTGCTCAGGGTCTCACTACCAGATCGGACTCGTAGAGATCTGCCTGTTTACAGCCTCCTAAGAGCTGGGACTACAGGCAAGCGCCACCACGCCTAGTCTCTGCAGAGTTTTTGTTTTATTATTAATTTTAAGTATTTGGTATAGGGTCTCACTACGCAGCTCAGACTTGTAGTGATCCTCCTCTCTCGGCCTCCTCAGCTCTGGGATTACAGGCATCTGCCACCACTCCCATTCTTGGTGGCAGGCTCGGCATGCCCTAGATCTAGCCAGCATGATACATGGTACCCAGAATCAAACTCGGATCCTTACACTTGCCTAGGCAGGTGCTTAGACCTGTGAGCTATCTCTGCAGTCCCTGTCTGCAGGTATTTTTAAAATTTGACATTGTGCTGAATTTTTTTCATCACATTTCACAATTAAAGCCAAAACCCTTCAGAATTGTCTCATTCATCAAGGTGTATTTTTACACAGCATACTTTTGATAACATTCTTTCAGTTAGATAATGGAGTTAGGAATCAGCTTAATTTCAAACCTGAAATTAAGGCTCGCCTTATTCCCTAGGTATAGAGATATATAGCAGTTGGGCCACACAGACGCAGTCCTCAGAAATGATTTCAGCCCCAGAGATGTTACAATGACCAGTTTCATTTCCATACTCATGCTGTGCTTTTTGTTCAGGCATATTTTTTAATTGACTATTATAAATGTTGACTTTTAAAATAATTTTTCAAGCAATGATAATAACTATTTCTAACTTACATAAGCTGACTATCAGCCACCTTCCCATCACTGGAGCAAAGCACCAGGCACTTCCTGCTTAAAGGAAAGGTTTATTTTGGCTCTCGACTTCAGTTCATTCAGTCCCTCAGAGGTTGCCCGAAGAAGAAATGGCCAGGAGGAAGTGAGAGGTAGAGGGAAGCCAGGAAGAAGAGGGAGAAAGGATGAGCCAGCAACTGCAGAGCATACCGCCTACCTCCAACCTGGCCCTGCCTCCTGCCAGGCCATTGGACCATGGACCTATCGACAGATAAATCCACCAATGAGGAGAGCACCCATGACCCAGTCACCTTCCAAACTCTTGAGGCCTTTGAGGAGCATTTTAAACCTAACCTGAATCACTAGCTGATGCCAAAAATAAGAAAACCATTCCAAAAATTTTATGAAGGGTAGATTTCCCTTGGAATCTCTTGAAAATCATTGATTGGAAATAAACATTTTCATAAGATTGGTTTATGAGTGAATTTATAAAAATGATGTCCTACTTCTTGCTGTCTTTTTTTCCTCAAATCTCTCATGTGTTTATTTAATTTTGATGGTCTCTCTTAGATATAAATGACAAAAATTATATATTTAAAATGTAAAATGTGATATACTGTCATACGTTATGCATGTGGAGTGACTGGAACTCTCACTCCGTATAACATCTACAGAACATCACATAGCTAACTTTGTGTGTGGGTCTGCATGCTTAACAACAGTGAGATAATACAGTATTAACTAGAGGCACCTTATTATCTAATAGATCTTTAGAACTCATGCTTCTTGAGTAACTGAAAGTCACCCTTGTCCAGTTTGTTTCAATTTCTTCCATCCTTCAGCTCCTTGAAAGTGAATTCTACTTTCTGTTTCCATGAGTTTGGCTTTTTAGACTTTCATGTGTAAGTTAAATCATGCAGTATTTCTTTCTGTCCTTGCCTTATTGCCATTAGCATATTCTCCAAGTTTATCTTTATCGTTGCAAATGAGAGAATTTTTTTAAGGCTTCATCATATATTATGATGTGCTGGTGTGCACAGCCCACTTCTTTATTCATTTAATCACTGGTGGATGTGGAGCCTGACTACTGTCTTGGTTACTGTGAGTCATGAACATCCGAGCGTAGCTCTGGATGTAGGAAAGTGATTTGGTTTTCTTTGCATACATATACCCACACGTGGGATAGATATATCATATGGTAGCTCTATTTTTAACTTTTTGGGGAATCTGCCATGGTTTTCAGTTGAATATAATATAGGGACACATTTGAAATTTGCAGTTTTCCAGCATTTAGGTCCTACAACATAACTTTTTTTGTTACTTTGCCTAATTTCTCCTGATGTTATAAGATTTTGTTTGTTTGCAGTGAATGAGTTCATTTCAGGCACTGGTATGAAGTGTCTTGCTTTGAAAGTTATTATGTTTTAAAATTCATTTTGAAAATATTAGCTTTAGCTTTTCCTATCCGTTAGGAAATTGATATTATTTATTTTGCATACAGTCACTTATCAAGACTCATGCTTTAATTTAATTCAAATGGCTCCATATATATTTCATTTGATGAATTAAAAAACATGTTCACTGTTCAGAAAAATAAGTACTTTCGGAAACTCTACATTCTTTGTTTGAATTATTTTTTCATATTCCCATGAGGTTTATGTTGATGTTGTACCTGATCCCAGCATTTGCAAGTTCAATTTCTCTCTTTTGTGCCTTTTCATTTTATGTGAGTAGTTGCTTCTCTTCTTGACAGATATTGCTGTCCTTTTGTGTCATTTGAATAGCTGGGATTTATGCACAGAAAAATAGTCTTCCTGACTTTGGCTTGGCCTGCTGTGGTGAGCAAGCTTCAAGGAGCCCCATGGTCATCAGAAAGGACTCAGATTCCTCACCTCTGGGATGACCCTGTTCTCCAACATGCTCTTCCTAGTGGAGACTATTATCTATTCTTGTTCGGAAGCATGACAATGTCATTTAACAATAACCTGAGGGAATGCTCACAGAGCTGGGGAGAGGGAGGGTTATAGAAACAAAACCTGCATCTTGTATTCTTTGTTACTGCCTTTTCATGCATGTAATGCGTGTGAAAATGTCTTTGGGTTTTCCTTTTAACCAGGGGCATTAAGCATCCAAGCTGTGAGGAACAGTATTTTGGCCTTGTGACTGCATGAATATAAAGAAGTCAGTCTAAATATATACTTCAAGAGAAGAGAGAGGACACTACGTTAGTTTTAAATATATATTGAACCAACATGTAAAATCCTATCTTGCTTTCTGACACAATTGAGGAGAATCTTTGAGATACTTTAAGCTGTATCTTTAGCATTTTTAGGAGAGTAGCATGTTTGAGACTTGATGTCATCTTGAAATTTTATGCAAGAAGCTAAATATAATGTTTTAATTACTTATCCCAATGAAGTCAAAGAACTTTGTACATTATAGACTATTGTACAAATAACTACTTTTCCTGGTTTAGAAAATGGGCGGTGATTATAATTCTTTTCCTTTTTAATAGAATTTAATTTTATTTATTTACAACCATAAAGACATACACTTGAGTTTTATAATATATTGTAGCAGTTTTTAAAGTATTTTGGACTAAAGGGTCTGATACACCTGTGGTTGTACCATACTCCCAGATTGAAGTTAATTTAGCTTTATTACATTGGGAAATACCTTTTTTTTTTTTTCACTTCCCACAATTTATACTTTAAGAATAATACAATGATCTCAAGAGAGATATCCTTAAATTAACAAATGCTTTTTCAGATTGAAAAGTCATCTTTTAAGGGCCAGCCAAATAGTTCAGCAGATTAAAGCACCTCCAAGCAGTCACAGGGGCTGGGGGTTTGATTCCCAGGCCTGCCAAGCCAGCCCTGTCCCCAGGGCTCCCTGAAACAACAATTGAAACTGGGCGTAGTGGCACGCACCTGTAATCCCAGCTCTTGGAAGTCTGTAAACAGATGGATCACTACTAGTCCGTATAGTAGTGAGACCCTGAACACCCTGTAGACCCCTCCCTAAAATACAATAAAGAAAGAAAGAAAGAAAATAAAGAAAAGTCATCTTTCCATTTGGAAACCTTATCTCTAAGCAACAAAACAATTATTTAGGTTTAAGTAAAAAGTCATGTAACAACAGGTTATAATATTTCCAGTGAAGGGTTACTTAAAATTTGGGAATTTTTGGTTAAAAAGCTTTTATCAAACTATATGTCAAGTTTCTATTAAATAAGTCACTTTGAATCCTGTATGTATAACTAATCCCTTTATCTCTAGTTCTTTGCCATCTTGTTGAATATTGCTGATGTGAATGCATGTCCCTTCTTCGGAGTGGGAACTTTTCTACTTTTGTTTGGAGGAATAAGAATGTCATTTGATAATAACCTGAGAGTGTGCTCATGTGTGTTGGGAAAGGGAGGGTTATAACAACAAAAGCTATTTCTTTTATTATTTGTTACTGACTTTTCGTGTTTGTAATACATGAGAAAATGTCTTTTTTTAAAAAGAGATTTGGATGTTATTAAAATATTGAAGAAAGCAATGCCCACTCCAGAATTTATCAGACATGTACATTTATTTGTTGAAAAACTCTTCAATGTTCAATGAAACATTTTCTATTCTATATAGAAAAGATTTTTTTAAAATAATACATACCAAATGCTCAAGAGAACTTGAAAAATGCTGAAAGCTAAATGAGGCAGAAGAATCCTCACATGTGAGGATTTCCTATTTTTCAGACAAAGGAAAAGTGAAAAAGTGCACACCTTTCTAGGTTCCTCAGTTACTTATGAGATATACTAGGGACAGCTAACAAAGGCAGAGCCAGTTAAATGTAATTGGGAAGCTATTTTGGAAGTTATTACCAAGTCTACACAACAGAGAGAAAAGTATTTTCAGAGAAGCACTTAAATGGATGACATTCTTTTTGAAGTATGAGGATGAATTTCAGGAAACCAATGTCTTCCACTTAGGTTGTTAGTCTGCTTTCTGGTGCTGTGAAAAAATATGAGAGATAAACAGTTTTAAAGGGAAGAAGTGTTTATTTCAGAGGATTCGGAGGTTTTAGTCCAGGGTTGCGTGATTCTGTTTCTTTTATGACTGTGGCGAGACAGAACCATGTGCCAGATCAAAGATTTTGACCGTGAACTTCTGAGAAACAGATTAAGTGAGGGGGAGGAGAGGAGAAGAGGGAATGGGCCAGGTCCCAGCATCCCTTCAAGGAACACACCTCACCCACCTGATTTCCATCCACTTAGTCTGCCTCCTAACAGTTCCATTACTTCCAAATAGTAACATTAGCAGGGGCCCAAGCCTCGATATGACTTTTGGGGATAGTTAAGATCCAGACCGTAACACCCACTTTGGCATTTTAAACAATGAACTGTTATTTTCTTCTTAAATAATGATTATAAGGTTCTACAATCCCTAACTATAATAGTCATGCTATACTTACAAGATTTTGCTTAATTTGTGAGTTAATTCTGTGTGACAAGTGTTAAGGATTAAGAAAATTAAGACACATCAATATAGACTGGGCATAACCTAAGAACAAAGGAAGGGGAGAGAGAATGAGAGAGAGAGAGAGAGAGAGAGAGAGACAGAGAGAGACAGAGAGAGAGACAGAGACAGAGACACAGAGACAGAGACACAGAGACAGAGACAGAGAGGGGAAAGGAGGAGAGGGAGAGAGACAGCGAGACAGAGAGAGAGAAAGAGAGATAGAGAGACACACACAGACACACACACAGAGAATGTTCTACATTTATTTTTTCTTTAAAAATCATGCAGTACACTACGAACTTTAAAAGTATATCCACCTTTTCCTCAACAATCTATTGTAACATCTTCCCTAATTAATATTGCCATCCTTCAAACTTTCTTCTCTTCCATGGAAATAAGCTGAGAAATTTGCGAGGCCTATTTATTATTTCCGAAGAACAGCTTTGCTAAGCACTACTTTATTTAAGATTGCCTGCCTCCACAGGCTTCCTAACATAGAACAATGTTTTCTTATCTGGCATACGTACATTTTCTTTCCAGCACTATGAGCCTGTTGATTTGGAAAGACAAGAGTCTTGAGAGATGCAGTAAGCCAAGATAGGAGTGCACTGATGAGGTTTAGTAGAATTTGGTTCTGATGGGGCTACAGGTGAAGTCCTAAAATGAAATCCAGAGAGTAATTTGTCTTCTCATGGCAAGAAGGTTTCATGTGACAATCCTGGTTCTATAGGGATCACTTTTTGGTTGGTTATTGTGAATATAGTTTTCTTTTTTTTAATGTAGATGGTTGAGAAAGAAAAAGCCTATTTTTTAATAATGTATTTGGTACAGGGTCTTGCTACACAGCTTGGACTTGTAGTGATCCTCCTGTTTGCAGCCTTCCCAGAGCTGAGATTGCAGAGTGCACCACCACACCTCATCTCGGTGGCTGGCTCAGTGCACCCAGGGGTGGGGCTGACACAGCATGAGGTGACAGGGATCCAACCCTGGTCTCTGCACTTGCCTAAGTAGGCGCTTAGTCTACTGAGCTATCTTGCTGGCCTGAGAAAACTTATCCTGAAAGTAGTTACTTTAGGTCAAATTTGTGTGTTCAATCATTATCATTGTGGCTATTAAATCACTAGAGAGAGGAATTTTGTTAAACAAGTAAGGAAAGATTCTTCTAGTGTGTAGAATACAGACTCTTTCTATTGAAAAAGACTGTTGCAATCTTTTCCCATTCTTTCAAAGTGTAGACTTTTAAAGCCACTTCAGCTTAACATTTTTTTCTTTTTCATTTAGTTTGAAACTTGACTTTCTTTTTACTATAAAACAGCAAAAGATGTATTACATTTAACGTGTATATGTATCTCTGTGTATGTTGGAGACAGAACAAGACAAGCACTTGTGTGAATTTATATGTATGATTGTAAGAAAGAAAGAAAGAAAGAGAGAGAGAGAAAGTAAGACAGAAAGAGAAGGAAGGAAGGAAGGAAGGAAGGAAGGAAGGAAGGAAGGTAGGTAGGTTACTGGCAGTGTACTTTTCATGTCTATCTTTGTACTTCACAAATGCAGGTTTTTATCCCAGACTTAGTTTAACATCACTAGACAATTCAGTAAATGAAGAGATTCATAGTTATTCCTGCCAGGTGGAGTAGCAAGAATAAATGTAATCTATGTAAAATTTTCTGAAATAACATAGTTTTGTTTGAAGTTATTTCTCAAGGAGCACTCAGAGTAGGTAAAAGTGAGTTTTCATTCCATAAATATCTGGTCATTATCTTTCTTGTATTATTTGTCAAAATTAAGTTGTGGCACAAAAATTGAAAATTATGTTATGTATTTTGAATTTCCTGGTAAAATTTGAAATGCTATTTATTTCAGTGAACTTCAAATTTTTTCTCCTTTCTCAAGCCTATAATCCTGAACCTGAAGCAGGCTTTTCACAGCTTCCTTGTAAACTCTTGGGAAATGGCCTCTATAATAGAAATGTTGCTATAACTTTAAATCTAGCAGCACTGGGAGGCAGCTTTCAATCTTCATGATTTGCTGACAGTGGAGAAGTTTGTTTCCAGGTACATCTGCAATGTCTATCTTGAGCACTCCAGATTGCAAGGAATGAAGTGTATCCTTCCCTTAGAGAAAAGAGAATGTATTCATTGTGCCAAGAACAACATCAGTGGAAATGGGTTTAGTATGCTGTACATATTACGTAGTGCTTCTTCAATTTAGTTAGATTATTTTTGCTGCAACATGGGACTTCTCACCTGGTGGTTGTGTATCCATTTGTTCTGCTTCCTTTTCTTTCCAAGTCTAAGAAAAGGAGTTATATCATCTCTAGAAATACAGTAAGGAGTTTAAAAACTTTGGGGGCATTCCACTCTTAGGGAAAATGCCTAGTCACTAAGAGTTTATTGTCTGTAGGGATGTTTGTATTATGAGTCCATGAATACACACTCAAATAATGGCCACAAAATAAGAATGACAAAAAAACCCTTAGTTTACTTTTAACTCTGCCACTTTTGGGTTTATGTGAAGCTCAACTAATTGCGTCAATAAATATCTGAATACCAGCAGTGTGCTCAAGTGTTTGTATCATCTGATAAATCTAAAGAGGCAGGATTTCTTGCAGTTCACTGGACTCCACTTCCAATCTTTGCTTTATGGGGAAAAGAGCCAGCTTTTGTGTGTCGTTTATAACATGCATCTACTAGAAACACAAATAAGCTTTTAGATATGTCTTCTTTAAGGAAAATGTTTGCATTTGCTGCCTTCCTAAGAAGGGATGGATGAAATCTCTCTAATACTTGCAATCTGAGAGCAATAGAATTCAGTTGCTTCAAGAAAACTCAGTGGTGAGATGTGTATTGTGTACTCTTAGAATAATTTTGGTCAATGATCCCATAAAATAATTGTATAAAAATTTGTGGGAGCTAGAGACAGAAAAAAGGGATGAGGAGCAGATCTTAGAAAGCTTTGTAGCGTGATTTTCTACTTCTGCTTTTCATTCTGTTTAAGATGTTAGTGAGGGGCTGACTTCAGTCAGCTTCTGTTGGTCCTCTTTCAATCTGTTCTCACTACTTCAGCCAAAATCATTGTCTTCATATCACACTTGTGATTGTTTCACTATCTCTCCACACTTTCTAGGCAACTGAAATTTCTTCTACGACATTCAATTACTCCTTATATAAAATCTTCCATGGTTTGTCTTCTGCCAATTCTTTCTGGCTTTATCTGATTCCATTCTCACCTTCGCTGTCTGCTGCAGTCACTTTATCTTTCTATTAGTGTTTATAATGTACCCTTCCCTAGGGCACTTTCTCTATTGATTTCTTTCTACCACCTAGATCTGACTTTAATATCATTAAGTAATGAGCTGAGCATTTACAACTGATCTTTTGGGAAAGAGGAGATTTTGGAAGTTTCTGAGAACAGAAATTTTGACTCAGAAGCTTGTATATAGATAGAATTTCAGAGATATTAAACATTTACCATGACATTAAAAACTGCCACTTGGGTTCTATGTGGACGCTTGCAGCATTAAGCAGGGAGCTTGCTCTGTGTGCAGGTCACTCGACCCCCTAAGCTTCTCCAGCAAACAAGTTATTGAGGAAGGGATTTCTGTGAAGTCTGTCAGATGAGGAGTATCAGAATTTTAGGGTTGCCAAACAAAAACTTCCTGCTTTTTTTCTTATCTTCTAATTCTTATTTAGCACTCTAGCATTTATAAAAAGAGAATACATTGGGCTGGATTTCATTTTTCATAACCCTTTCTGATCCCTGTAGCTAGTTAAACCTCTTATGCATAATCTACTTATATTAGCTTATACTCACAACCCCGCAAGACATTGTTCCGTTGCCCATTTTAATAGAATTCTGAGATTGTGTGATAAATCACAACTTGCACAAGGAACTCTCTACTAGAATAAAAACACTCTATTCAAGGCTGTATCTGTCATCAAATATAACCTACCCTAAATACACAGTTTTAATTGAAAATATTATTGGGTGTTTTATTTTTATAAACAACCAAGGAAATACATGTTCTTTTTTTTCTTTTAAAAACCAAACAATACAAGACTGGGTAAAAATCATGAAACAAATTACCAATCATTTCAAGCCTTAGATAATTTGTTGATAGCATACATTTTAAAAAATTAAAGAAAGTTTCCTTTATATGTCCCACAGAAATATTGAATGCATTATAGACATCTTTCCTCACATTCCCCTAATCTTACCCTTAATATACGATCATTATGAATATTCCCATAACATTGTACATTGGCATGTGTTACTGTAACCTAGGTCATAGTTTCACAAAAATATTTCATAATCTCACTTATGTAAGTGTAAAATTTACTTTAGTTGAATAAAATTTGTGTAAGTATAAAATTTACTTTGTGTAAGTATAAAATTTACTTTGGTCATCTGCATTCTGCTTTTCAG
Organism: Octomys mimax; assembly: GCA_002564305.1. NCBI lineage: Eukaryota > Metazoa > Chordata > Mammalia > Rodentia > Octodontidae > Octomys > Octomys mimax. The sequence continues at coordinate 2,588 of NDGM011253475.1, read as the reverse complement.
TTCAGAATCAACTGTTAACGCTCCCCGCATCTCATTAATGTATAACTAGTTTTACTGATTTTTTAATAGATGTGCAATTGGAGGCCCATATCATGATTTATCCAATCCTTTCTACTAGAAAATAAATTTTGAAAAATGCACATTAAGTACTGTCTACTTACAGTAATTATAGTTCTGTTTATTTACTATTGTCAGTGACAACTATGCCTGACATGACTGCTCTGTCATCGTTGCTTAGAAAGAATGGAACTAGGGACCGAAGGAAGCACCTTTGTTTCTGTGTTGATCTAGACATAGGACGGAGAGAGGTGGAACAGGGTGGCGGAAGGGGAATGTAAAGCTTATGAGGAAGAGCAAACTCAATAAGACTAGGAGAGTTTAAGAGGACAAACAGAACTTCCGGTGACCTTGTATAAGACGAGAGGAGAGGCTGCCGCTCCACAATGCAGGAATCTTACCTTTAGAGTACGGTGGAAAAGCTAAATGAATTTCGGATCTCTTCTACAATGTAACACCCCACAAATTTAATAAAAATCTCTGCATTGTCTAGGCTATGGACACTTATTTTTCTGAAGATACTAATAGTTAAATAATAACACGAATAAAAATGGAAATTCCTACAGGGCACCGTGTCCTCAACTCAACATCATATGGATCTAATATATTAACTGATTGCAGCTTACACAGTGTTATCTCTGGGACTAAACTGCTTCGATAGATAAGGTCGTGGGAGCTCCTATCTGCAATACTAATTCTCTTTTGTTTTCCAAGAAATAGAAAAGGAAATATAATGGCCATAGACGTACCATCCTCCTGTTTGAAATATTCTTCTATTCTCTTTTGACTCAGAAATCATTTTTCTTTATCAGGATAGAAAACCCATCACAAATATTTAGAGCAACTTAATGATACTTGTAATAGGAATAAATGAGATTTTGGTAAAGAAAAAGTTATTTCATAAAACAATTTTGGACAAAAATGTGCGCAGCCGATCGTTTGAGGAACCGACTAAAATTAAATTATTTTCCTTTGGGTAGTTGCTCTTTTGAGGAACAATGTGCCTCTATTATCTTAATATTCTTAATTCTGTTATTAATTAAAATGTCGATCTTTTGTGTCAATTAAAATACTGAAACCTCCTTCCTTTTCCTCAGGATTTGGAAAATGTCTATAAAGACTTCATTAGATAAAAACATTTTTATAAGGAATGAGTTTTCTGTTCAGTAAAATGAGACTCATTTCTAGTAAATTCTTTTACTACTGAGTGTGTTAATAAATAGGGATGGAAGAATATAGCAATTGAGAACATTATACAGGCGCTCAATTTGCAAGTCTCTGACAGAGAACTCTAGTGGATTTATTAAGTGTGTCACCAAGAGCAGTGATACTTCATCTCCAGCTTTGAAATGATTTTAATTTGATGTTTGGTAAGTTGCTTACTTCGATCCTATTTTTATATTGAAAAGTGAAAAGAACAGCCGAATAACGGTACAGAGCGTATCCGTTTTCATCAGCTGCAGTGCAATGCACTGGTTTGAACTGGACAGTGCCCTATGTTAATCATGTCTGTGATTACCCCTCCCCCACCACATCCCTGCGCACCTCCACCTTAGTGCTTTCCTCTGTGCATTTCCAGGAGAGCAGGAAGGAAGGAAGAGAAAAATATATTTTCCATTAACTTTTCCACAGTGAATAGCAGTAGATGGTCCTCATTCCTTCAAAGAAATTGTAATGGATACAAAGATTAGGACTGATGCAGAGAGGCTGGTAGTAATGGTCCCTAAGGTCAGGATTTGTTGGTCACATCTCTCTTTTTATTTCTAATTTCTCTCCTTATCTTGATTTATTTTGTTAACCAGAACTCCCCTACTACACATTTAGATAACTTCTGCTTTGTTTTGTTTTGCTGTTCACCTAGGACTTTGGTGAGCTACCTTGAAAATTAAAAACTTCCACATTAAGAAAATTGAGTTTTTGCTCTGGATTTTTTTTTTTTTTTTTTAGGACAGGGTCTACAGGGTCTACTGGGTCTCACTACACAGATCTGACTCATAGTGATCCTCCTGTTTTCAGCCTCCCAAGTGCTGGGATTAGAAGTGTGCACCACCACGCCCAGTCTCAATTGCCCTCTCAGCTTGCCCAGGGGACGGAATGTTCTAGAACTTTAAGACATGACTATTTTAAACATATTTTGACTCTAGGAAAAAGCTGGGAAATGATTCTATAGGGCTCAGTGTTATCTTTTATTTGCAACTTTGAGCTTTGATAGAAAAGTGGCCTTTTAGGTAGCTAACACAGTGATGATTTATACACAGTAGGGGCATTGAATATATGAAAACTAACAGCATAAAATTAGAAATCTGAAGTAAAGAATTAGAATGAAAGTCATTTCAGCGAAGGGCCAGCTAAATAGCTCAGCGGATTACAGCACCTACAAGCAGGTGCGAGGGTCAGGAATTCAATCCCTGGGCCTGTGGTGCTGGCCCCGCCCCTGGGACATGCTGAGATGGCAATTGAGACTGGGTATGGCGGCATGTGCCTGTAATCCCAGCTCTTGGGAGGCTGTAAACAGGCAGATCACTACAAGT
>NDGM011253471.1:3794-20146 GCA_002564305.1 Octomys mimax | reverse complement strand
ATATATATATATATATATATATATATATATATATACATTTTTTTCACTAAAAAATGGTCCTTTATCCATATCTCCCTTTTTTGTTTTGAAACCCATACAAATTGAGCTAAATAAATTTTTCCTTAAAAAAAGAAATTCTGTTGAACATACATAAATTATCGAGATATATTGAGGTTAATATAGGAATTTAATGAATATGTTGAATTCTTTTTTATGTATTTAGCACAGGGTCTACAGGCTCTCACTACACAGATTGCACTCATAGTGATCCTCCTGTTTTCAGCCTCCCAAGTGCTGGGATTACAGATGTGCACCACCATGCCCAGGCTGAGTCAGCTGAATTCGGTGGTGGTTTGCTTTTTAGGTCTAGGCACCATGTCTCAAGGTTTAAAAGGGGGGACCATGTGTGCGGAGCATGAGGAGACAACAACAGGTAGTGCTTCCCCACGGTTGGCCATGAGCACTGGTCAGGTACTTAATTACTAAAGCGATCCTCTGAAGTTCTTACAGCTAAGAAAATAGACTCAATGAGGTTATCTGGCTGACCAGCACAATCTGGCTTCCTGGATGATCCACTACATGGTGGCAAAAGCCAAAGCAAAGATCTAAGTGATGCAGTGTCACATCACCAGAGTAGACCAGGGCACCACCGCATCCTCTAACAGCACTAAGACAACCAGCACAAAGACCCTGTTAGAAATTCATGGTGTCAAAGGACAATGTGCAAAAGCAACAAACACTGTCACCTCCCTTTCCTTACATCTGGTTTTAGGAAAACGTGTAATTTTTGCGTTTGTCTTGTCAGAGGCAGAGTCTTTAGCAGGAAGAAGGAGATTGCATTTAGGAAGACTTGGGGTGCAGCCTTCTGAAAAGAGGAGTTGAACCAGGAGGACTCTTATCGCTCCTAGTCAGCATTCTTCTCATCAGCAGTAACTCCAGACTGGCAGAGATACTTTCTCTTCTACGATTTAGTTCAACACCAAAGTACTAGATGTTGCATGGAATTCTGCAGGCAGCCCCATAGATTAAAATGTTAGATTAGCAGCGGGGTGGTGGGGTGGGGAGGCCTTTACCTCTCCAAGGATGGAGAGGACTGGCCAGGCTAAGGGATATTCCTCTTTCTTGTTTGAAAAGGCAGCACAAATACACCCAAGAAAAGACTTTCATAGCCCCCACTGTGAATAGAATTTCTATAACTCTAACACTTGTGGGGGCAGACTATACCAAACATCGTTTTCCTCTACACTTCTGTTCTAAGCTGCCAAGAAGATTTAATAAAAGCCCATAGTTGGTTATATGAATTGAATTGATAATAGATACTTAAAGAGAGTTTTTCTCTTATTAACCATGCAATCAATTATCACCAACATCAAAGAATACCACCAGGGTGTTTATTGCTTACCTAAGCTTGCCTAAGCAGACACTTCAGTCTGTTGAGCTATCTCGCCAGCCTCAGGTCTTCTTTTTATTTTTTATTTTATGTATTTTACTATTATTATTATTATTATTATTATTATTATTATTTTGGTGGAACTGGGGATTGAACTCAGACCGTTGTGCTTGCCAGGGAAGCACTTATTCTATTGAGACATCTCCCTAGCCCCAGGTCTTCTTTTTAAAGCTACCTAATAGATGGCATTTTTGAATGACAGGCTGAGCTGGATAAAATAATTTGGGCATGTTTCTATCAAATGAGCTTTTAACTAAACTTACCTGAATACAATAAAAAGGTCTTATTTTCTGTTCTGATAAATCCATTTGAAAATCAATCTTGTCTGTACTGAAAGTGTCAGTGTGGTAGTGGATCTCTGACCCAGCGCATGAAGGCTCAGATAACCATTAGGATGCTTGTTGCTGATTTTGGCACCTACTGGAGATCTATCTTCAGCCACCAAGTCTGCATTTTTGCTACATGTTATCTTAAATATCTGAATTCATCTTAGTTTTCTATCTCAGTTTGCCTATGTATATGTAGTGACATATATGGCCCAGAGAAGCTTACCTTTGGTTATCTAGAAAGCAGGAACTTGTTTTTAATAAAAATTTAGCAACAATGAAAATTGTTCTGAGCTTTTATAGGTTTGCTTATTTTGTTGTTTGACAATGAAAAGCCAAATAAATCTGTTTTCCTGGGGTTTAAAAAAGTTAACATATAGTTGGGGAAGATAAAAATGTATCAGAAAAAATTTAGTAAAAAACACACAAATAAATAAACTCAAATACTTGATTCTTTTGGAGGAAACAATGAAATGGATAAACATTTTTAAGAATGTCTAAGTATAAAAAATTCAAGCATGGATATGCAACTCCATGAATAGGAGAAGAAACACAAATACAGATGCAGGAACATTTGAAGATATAAGAAAATATTCTGTGACAACAATTGGAGAATCTAGACATTTACTAGAAAGATATAAAACATTAAAGTTGACTTAAGAAGTAGAACACTTGAATTGCCTAATCAGTGTAGAAGATGCTGACAGCTAAGCATAAATCTATCCTTATGAAAGGTACCATGGGATAAGACATTCTAGCTGAGTTTTATCTAACCTTAATGCATAGGTAGACCTCTGTAATTTAATTTATTTGAAACTAAATGAAAGATTGATAAGCCTATTGAAATGTATAAAGCCAATAACTTTCCAAGTATTGTATCAAAATCTGATACAAGCAATATAAAAGCTGACTAGACCAATCTTGTAAAAATATAGATGAGAAACATCTAAGTAAAATGTAAATAAATATAATTTTGCATGAGTAATTTCTAAAATTGCAAGAATGGCTAAATATAAGACAAGTCTAACATGTAACACATTCATCAATATACTCAAAGAAACTTCTGATGTAAATAGTTACTGACAGATATTTGGTAACATTAAGCACTAATTCTCAACAAAAATACTAAGGAAAGTAAGAATAATGGAAAGTATGTAAATATGACTAAGATTGTTTACTTTTAAAAAGCATGCTTGGAATCACTAAGTCTTTTCTATTAAAATAAATAACTGGGCAGAGATGCCACTTCTCTTGCACAATTTATAGACAATAAAATAGATTAAATCTTTTTGGTAATATGGATATATACTCAGAAATGTAAGAAGCTCTAGTAAAACAATTTACTTGAATTAATAATTAGAAACACTGAGTAAAAATAAGAAAAAAATTATAATATCTTTTCTCTGTGCCAAAAATTAAAACAAAAAAAAAACAAAAATATTTTATTTACCTTAATAAAAAACAATAAAATACAGAGAGATATTAACAAACAGGGTCAGGACCTATATCAAATGGACCATGAGGAAATTGTACTGGGTTTCTCTAACAGAAAAGAATCAATAGGAAAATGATGTATAGTCCTCAGGAGGCTGAGGCAGGAAAACCACCATAAGTCTGAGGCCAGCAGGGCAACATAGTGTGTTCCTGACCAGCTTGGACTACATAATGAGACCCTGTCTTAAAAAGAAAAAATAAGAGAATGGTGAAAAAAAAAGCCCCTCTTAAATAAAACAAAACAAAATGCCATATAAAGAACCCAGTTCAGTAGTGGAATAAACAAATGGCCTAATTTGTAATAGCTAAATCTTGGAAACAGCCCAGATGCCCATCCGTGAATGAATGGATAAAGAAAATGTGATTTTTGTATATAATGGAATACTTCTCTACCATAAGAAGTATAAGCCTGAGATATTTTTAGGTAAATGGATGCATCTTGAAACCATATTTTAAGTGAAATAAATCAGACGTGTGTGTTCACGCATTGCATTATTTCTCTTGTGTGAAAGGCCTAAAAGATAAACAAAAGAACCAAAGTGGAGAATAAATATTGGGAAGAAGGGAGAAAATGTTCAAATACGAAGGGGAAAAAGGGAGGAGTGAGAGGAGAGGGAAGAAAGAGAAAAGGAAAAGAGAATAGAAGGAAAAGTTGAGGACAAAGCTTTTGTAAATAAGAAGGGGAAGAGGATTGAGGAAGGGGAGAAGAATGGGAAGAAGAGAAGGCTCAGGATATATCATGTACAGTTACGAATTCCCTATGGTGAAAGTGATCATTATGTATATTAAAAGCATACCAAAAATTAATTAAAAATTAAAAAAAAATGTGCAAAGGACCTGTACAGACATTTCTTAAAAGAAGACTGGCTTGGTTACTTTTCACTCGTTGCTGGGACAAAATACCCAACACCCAAATTTAAGGAAGGAAAGATTCATTCAGGTCACAGCTTGTGGATGTTTCAGTGTATGCTCAGCTTTCTCTCAGGCAGAGTGGCACATGGCAGAGAGCAGTGGCTCATGGCAGCAGAAAACAGCCAAGAGCAACAGGAAGGGCAGCAGCTGCAGCTTCTAGCCAGCCTTTCTCCCCTCTTTTTATTGTAAACAAGCTACCCTGGGGCTGAGAGTGTAGAACTCACACAATTCCATGCCTTCTTCTTGTACAGGATGAGGATGTTAACAACTAAGAATCCTGCCTCTGTGCTGAGTCACTTAATTAACCTAAACTTCTCAAGTGGACACAATACAAAACAGTACAAAGACAGCAGGATGTCCTCTCCTATTTACTAGGTTGGATAGTATAAAAGAGATAAAAGATAAGAGGCTGTGGGGAAGACAGGGAGAGAAAAAGGAAGGTGTGTGGATAGCCAGGGGGAAGGTAATTGGTACCAGTGCTATAGAAAACAGAATAGTGGCTCCTCAGAAACTTAAAAACAGAACTTGTATGAGGTGCAGGGACACTTGTGGGCCTATATCTTCAGGAAATAGAATTAATAGCTCAAAGAAATATTTACATTCTCATGTTCATTACTGTAGTAATCACTATATAGTTATGGGAAAAATCTAAGGTGCATAGACAGATGAATGAATAAAGAAAAAGTGATACATATACATATGCACACAGACAAACACAAATTTTACTCACACTTACAAGAAGGAAATTGGTTAAGAGAGTAGTTCTGATATGTTTTTACCATGCACACGTGTACTTTGTGGTTTATTTACATTGTTAATTAGCATGTTTGTAAAAGTTTCAGCTTGCTCACTGATGATAGCAAATTTTTTTGTTAACTAATATTTCATTATTAGATAACTTAGTCACACTGACCCTCTCGTATTCCTGTAATTCTTATTTTACTGTTGTTTTAGGTTTTTAAGAGACTTTTATTTCCTTCTTACATTTATTTACTTTTTTATGTATTTGGTACAGGGTCTCACTAACAGCTCATCCTCTTGTTTCAGCCTCCCCAGCGCTGGGATCACAGCTGTGCCCTATCATGCCTGGTCTTGGTGGCCAGCTCAGCGTGCCTGGGGGCGGTGTGGCACATGATACAAGAGATGGAGCCTCATCCCTGTGCTTGACTAAGCAGGTGTTTAGTCTGCTGAGCTATCTCACTGGCCTTCTTCTTACATTTAAACAGAGTGCTCTTTGCTTATGTTATGACTCCAGAACAATGTAGTAAACAAATTTCTATGGTATATGTATCTAATAAATAAGATATCTACAAAACAAGTCTTTCAAAATAGTAAGTATGAAGCTAATTTCTACTTGAGGATGTGGTCTATCATTACTATGACATCAGTGACAGAAAATAAATTCTTGGCCAACCTAAGAATGAAAGTGGGTAACTGCCACATGGCCTTCCCGACCTGCAGAACAGAGCTAGAAACTGAAATGGCCCAGGTACTAGGGCTAGTATCTGCATATGTCTAATTCAGATGCTATAGAAACAAAACCATGATAAATTTTTAGCTATTATTTATACGAGAGACAAGTGATTTTAATTTTATGAGCTAAATTTAATGTTCTCAACCACCAGAAGAATTGGTACTATTATAGTTCTCATTATATAGATTTAAAAACAAAATCACAGAAACGTTAAGAAGCTTGTATTCTAATCACTGCACAGCATTCTCAACATGGTATTAAAGAAAATAAAACATAAATCCTCTGGCCGGAATAGAATCATATGGGAGATTTACTAGCTCATCATATGAATTCAATTTCTTTATTTTATGAACTCAATAAACCAACTCTTGCATATTTTAAACAATTCAAAAGCCCACTGGGACCATGAAGATTCAGGTAAGTCTCCCCACTCCTCTCAATTCATTGCATTAATCAATAGCAAGCTGTATTCAATAGTAGACGTTATCTTTCATTTGGAAAATTCAGTAATTTTTAATGCTTCAGATTCAGCTTCAACTAGCCATGGAAATTGTAGACCTTGTGTATTAAATATTAAATATTCCAGTAAGATTGCTTATAGTTCTTCAACTTGAAAGTAGCATAAAAACCTTGGGTAACAGTATCCATATTTCAACTCTCTTCTCTAAATGTACCTTTTGCTAAAAACAGAAAAGCTTCATAGAGTTGACTGTGGAAATCTTCTTAAATACAGAAAAATGAAGGCTTTTAAACAAAAAGTGATTCTATAAACTTGTTTTATATCAATAGACATATGGCATGTCATCTCAAGGAGGAAATAAGGCTAGTGCCTCAGAGCTTTGCAGTATTATTGTCTTTAATGGGAAATTTACTTTGATGGCTTGAGATCTTCAGTTAAGAGCAAAGCTAAAGGGATTCACAGAAAATGACATCATGAATTGGGTAGAAAAATTAAAACATGCTACAAATAATAAGTAATAATTAAATATTGAGATGCCACTAAATTGGCCCACAATAATGAATGATCCTCTGGAAGGGAAATAAGCTAGAAGTTAGATAAAATTTAATGGACACTTCTTAGGGCATTTAATGTAAGTAGTTCAAGACTGATACAATGCAAAAATTTAACTTTAACATTCTTCTACAGATTCATGACATAAAATGTTTTGATAGGTTAAAAGTTCTTAAAGTTCCTGGGCTTAGTTCCAAGGTGACCTACCTAATGACATTCAATTGTGTATCAATCACTTTTATTGTAAATTTTAGTTACTAATGAAATCACTCACTCATTCTGTAAGTATTCACCCCTGACTGTAGTCTAGCCAGTACATTTGACTCTGAGAATATGGAGACAAGGCAGACAACTGCAGGGTTCAGTCTATCAACTTCACTTTAAAGAGAATTTAGAATCTTAAAAGAAACACTTATATCTCTTCACCACATGCAAAAATACTTCCATATGTTATTTTATCTTCAGAACCTTTGTGTGACAAGGCTAATGGTATATCATTTTCTATAGGTAAAGAAGCTGACCTCCAAATATTCAGGTAATTTGCCAAATTTAGCATTGTTAGTATGAAACACATAATTTAACCCTGGCTGTTCAGCTTCCAAGTCCACAATCGCGCCACTGTACATCATTTCGGCATGTAAGAGGGGACAAGATGGCAGGCCTGGGAATGAAAGCTCAGATACCTGTATGGTTAGGGATCATTATTCTTACAAAACCTGTGAGGCAAAAGACAAGAACAATCCTGACTACAGGAAATGCTGTGATAGTCCAAAGCATAGCTTTTAATGAGTTCCTCTCATATTGTAAGTGACAGGGCTCCCACTATCCAGGCAGGGTGTGATCCAGGAAGGTTTTCCTCTGCTTCCAGCATCTCCTGCATGCACTATCCTCCTTCTGACCACAGTCTCTGGATTTTCCTTTTCTTATAAATTGTCACACACCATCCCATCTGTCCCAGGCTAGAAGGTATTTAAGCTTCATTTATTTCCTTACCTAGCTCTATAGCTGCGGTCAGCTACCTTAAAACCTTTTGTCCCTTGTTGCCTTCATAGCCCTGTCTTATTTTCAGATGGAGAAAATATGAGAACTGGGCACGCTGTAGTTTTTCTCTTCCCTGGTCCCTAGCCCATCTGCTTCTCTGACACTTACTTCTTCTTCCCTTTCCTCCCTAGGGCTTTTGACATTTCCACCTTCTCAATCTTATTCCTACTGCTTCAGTTTGATTCCTATTCTCATCTTAATTTTCGGGAAGAGACATAACCTCTAATGAAAACCACTAGTAAAGAAGGATTTGTCAATCAATGTTTAGAGTTTAACTTTGAAGATAGATGCTTGGTGGTGAGATATGAAGAGTACAAGGTTCATTGCTAGAATAGGCTACCCAACCTGTTCCATGGCTGAGAAAACACAGAAGATATGAGTGGGCTGACCTTGAGGGACTTTGTGTGATGGGAGAGTATAAGAAATGGGGCCCCCACTGGTAGTGAATCTTAAAACTCTATGGTTGGGAGCCACTTGACCAGGATCATATTCTCTTCTTGGAAGGTTAGCAATATTTAAAAGCTCTGTACAGTTGAGGAGCAAAAGGGCAATTCACTGAAGATCAATAAATGGGCCAGAAGCTTCCCTTATATTTATCCTCCCTTCCTAATTCTCCTTTTCTTTTCATTATTACTTTCCATTACAATATTAAGGGATTGTATTTTATGGAAGATTGTATTTTATGCAATGTCTGTATTTCTCTTTGGCTTTTAGATTAGAAGATATTATAGCTAACATTTGCATGTGGAGTTTATTAGCACTCAAAGAGGACAAGTGTCTGATAAGATTAGATTCCTGTGGAATCCATTATTTTACTTGGGATAATGCTGAACCTTGTCCTCTAATATATCTCAGGATAGGGGGATGAGTATAATGGCCCTTGTGGGTATTAGGTCTCTCACAGTTTCAGCTGCCTTTTTGGAAAGGCTCAGGTACAGTGGGGACAGGTCACAGGCTCCAATGTCATGTTGCCAGGGCTCACATCTCAGTGCTATTCCATCCTACCTAAGTAACAGGGAAAAGTGTCTATTTTTTCTGAGCCTTGGCTTAGTCTCTGCAAACCTGGAAGTTCAAAACAGTTTCTTCTTCATAAGACAGTTGAGAATTAAATGAAAGGGAACAAATACAAGGATTTTATGGTGCTTGGTGCACAGGAAGCACCTAGTACATTTAACGATAATGGTATAGCTTTTGTAGAACAGTTTCTCCTCTTATTGTCCGCATGGCTGTGACTAACACACAGAACACAAAGAAGATCCATGCCTGAGTATAGGATTAAGCTCTCATAAGCTAATGGAGCCTGTAAATTTTTTCTCCTATTTGAACTAGACATTTATGGAAAGTACAGATATTTATTAAAATGTTAAGGGAGGTTAAGAAAATAAAGATAAATTAGGAAAAGATAAGATTAAGGTTCTAGTATACTTTAACTTCCTCTGGAGTTTCCAAGGGCATGGTCAAAGACTTAGATTTGTATGAAAGAAAGGGAATTCTCTCTGGATGACTTCCCACTCCAGCCTTGACTCTACTCCTTTCATCCACCCATTGAGTTAGTACTCTGAGCCCTCTCCTGGCCACTATGCCTGAGAAGTACGCTGTATGGTACGTCAGTGTTCTCAACTCCAGCCAATATCAAGCTGGGGACAAATAACAACATCTGAGGCATCTTTACTTGTCACATCTAGAGGGTGTGGCACTCTTGACATTTAGCAGAGACCAGGATCAATAATACAGAGGCTGAGAAAGTGTGGTTTAAATTAAAACAAAGCAATGAACTTTTTCCTCACTAGCCAAAAGGCCATCCTCCTTGAGCCGTGCTCGTCCATTATTATGTATAAAAGTTTTGATATGTTTTCTGGTTTGAGTCAAACTAAAATCTATACACTTGTCCCTCTGCATCCATGGGGACCCCCTGAAATTGTAAATATCTGCTCAAGTTTCTTATTTAAATGCATAGTATTTGCATTAAATTATGCACACAGTCTCATATACTTTAAATCATTTCTAGATTATTTGTACTATCAAACACAACATAAATAATTTGAAAAATAGCTGCATAGGGAATAGTGACCCAAAACCCTCTTAAGTGGACACAGTTTTTCCTTAGTATTTTGACCCATGGTTGGTTAAGTCTATGAGTGCAACACCCACAAATAAGAGGACTGAAGGTACATTGTATTGTATTTATTTTGATTTTTTTGATGTCCTGGGAATACATTAATATGAACTATATTCATGCAATTCAGAATTTAGCTGTGATGAAGCTAGGATAGTAGGAGAAATTGCCACTATTACTACATATCTGTATTCCAGGAAGATACATGAGAAAGGTGCTTATTGTTGAGACAGAATGGTAGTAAACAGTAAAATCAAAGACAGATAAAGGAAAGGAGGAAGACATATATCTATGCAAATGGGAAGGAGACTACAAGATGGAGTTAGGGGCTGAGGGGAAAAGGGGAGAAACAAAAACTGAGATGTGTTATGTGCACTAGCAAATTGATAAAGAAGACTGTTGAGTTAGAAGTACAGCTACTATGATTACTGTGTGAAAAGAGCTTTTTTTGGTTTTAAAAATGTTTTACTTTATTGGTATGTTGTAAATATCTATAGAGAACACATTCTTCAGAGATAATTTGTATGTGTACATGATACTTCTTGATTCTTCTTTTTTTACATTCCCCTCCCCTCCCTTCAACCCTTTGCTCATCCTGATTTACAGGAGTTAGTTTTCATGTTTTTCTTATATTTTTTTTTCTTTTCCTGTCCCTTCTTTTTCCCCCTCTCCTTTGTTCCCCTTCTTATTTGAACTATTTTTTTTCCCATTTTTCAATGGATATTATACATTTTGGTCCTTATTTGTATTTTCATTTTCTCAAAATTGAATTTTTTTTCAAAACTAGAGAAAAATTCAATATTTATTTGTGGTCTGATTTATTTCACTTAAGAGAATGGTCTCAGCATGCATCCACTTACCTAGAAATATCTCAAGTTTATCCTTCTCTGTGGTTGAGTAGTATTTCATTATATAAAAACCTCACATTTTCTTTATCAGTTCTTTGGTTGATGGGCATTTGGGCTTTTCTCAAGATTTAGCTATTAAGAGCTGTGCATTGTAAAGATAGAGGTGCCTATGTCACTGTGGTACGATGCTTTTAATTTGGTATCTTTAGGGAAGATATAAAAAGGGGGAATATCTGACTAAAATGAAACCTCTAATTTTAGTTTTTTGAGAAAACTCCACACTGATTTCCATGGTGGTATAACCAATTTACACTCTCACTAGCAATGGAGAAAGGTCCATTTTCCCCTGAAGACCTGACAGTATTAGATATTGGCTGATTTCTTGATAAGAGCCATTCTTTCTGGAGAGAGATGGAATCACGCTGTTGTTTCAATCTGAATGGCAAGTGTTGAACATTTCCTTCATATTTTTACCTGTTGATTCTACTTCTTTATCTAAGAAGTCTCTGTTCATTTCAGATACTCATTTTTGGATTGTTATTTTTTTAAATTTTGGGAAATTTGATTTTTTTGAATTCGTTATAACCTAGATATCTTTTTCTGAGAAACAGTTGTCAAAATTTTTTCCTTACACTGTGGTTTGTTTTTTCACTCTGTTGATGATTTTTCTTGCTGCAAAAAAACCTTTTGAATGAGATGAGCTCCAGGATGTTGATTTTTGGTCATATTTCCTATGTAATCAGGGCTTGTTCATAAGATCTTTGCCTACTCCTACATTTACAAGAGTTCCACTTATCCTATTTTTTAAGCAAAGTTATTAAATCTGTTTTACTATTTAGATCTTTAATCCATTTCAATCTTTGTTTAGTACACCCTGAGATGGGTCTAATTTTAATCTTTGACATGCAGTAAGCCAGTTTTGCCAGCACCATCTATTAAAGAAGCTATTTTTTTTTCAGTGAAGGTATTTAGTCCCTTTGTCAGAGACAAAGCGGCTGGGTGTGTTTGGGATTATTTATACATCTTTTAATCTGTTTTTTTTTTGTCAGTACAGTACTGTTTTTATCATAGTAGCTTTGCAGTATAATTTCAAGTCAGGGATTGTGATGCTGTCTGCCTTGCTTTTATTGCCCAGCATAGCTTTTCATATTCTAGGTCTCTTATGGGTCCATACAAATTTTGGGATTTTTTTTCTCTCATTCTGTGAGGTATGCTATTGGTATTTTGATCAGAATTGCATTAAATCTGTATAACAATTTTGGAAGTATGGCCACTTTCTCTATATTGGTTCTTCCTACCCCAAAACAAGGGATATATTTCCATTTTCTGATTTTTTTTTTTTTGATCTCTAGTTTCAGAGTACTCTGGTTTTCAGTGTAGAGATCTTTTACTTCATTAGGTTGATTCCTAGATAGTTCTTTTCTTTTTTAAAAATGTATTTGTTAACGAGCTTTACTATGCAGCTTGGACTTGTAGTGATCCTTCTGTTTTCAGCCTCCCTAGTGCTGGGATTATAGCGTGCACCACTACACCTGTTCTCAGTGGCTGGCTCAGTGTGGGGCTGGCATGGCTTGTGGTGCTGGGGATCTAACCCTGGTCCCTGTGCTTGCCTAAGCAGGTGCTTAGTCCGCTGAGCTGTCTCTCTGGCCCTTAGAGAGTGCATTTTGAAGATGTTATTGTGAAGGGTGTTGTTTTCCTAATTTCTCTCTGTGAGTTTGTTTTTTGTGTAGAGGAATTATATTGAGTTTTTAATGCTGAGTTTGTATTCAGCTATGCTACTGAATTGGATTATTAAATCTAGAAACTTTTTGTGATGTTTAGAGGTCTTCTACATAAAATATGATGTCATTTTCAAATACTGATAATTTAACTTCTTTCTTTCATATACTTATTCCTGTTATTTCTTTCTTTTACCTAATTCCTCTGGCTAATGTTTCCAGAATTATATTGAATAAGAAGGATGATGGCAGAGATCCATATCTTGCTCCTGATTTTTGATTGATAGCTTTCAGTTTTTATCCATTTAGTATGACGTTGGCTCTTGGTTTGTCTTAGATGGGTTTTATTGGATTTAAACACCATCTACTCCAATTTTTTGTAGGATTTTTATCATGAATGGATCTTGGGCATTGTTAAATGAATTTTTTGAATTTATTGAAATGTTCATGTGATTTTTGTGTTTGCTCTGTTATTATGGTGTATTACATTTATTGATTTGCATATGTTGAACCATCCTTGCATCCTTGGGACAGGTCCTCCTGGCTTATGTTGTATAATCTTTCTAATGATTTTCTGCATTCTGTTTGCTAGAATGTTATTGATAATTTTTGCATCTATGTCTGTTAGGGCTACTGGCCTATAGTTCTCCCTCTTGGCTGGGTCTTTCTCTGGTTTTGGTATCAGGGTAATACTTGCTGCTCAGAATGAATTTGGGGGTATTGCTTCTCTTTCAGTTTTTAAAAAAGCCTGAGAATTAGTGCCATTAGGTCTTCTCTACTGAATTGTAAAATTCAGTAGTGAATCCATCAGGGCCTGGGCTTTTATTTGTTGGTATGTTTTTAACTATATTTTAATTTTAATGACTGTTATTGGTTTATTCAGGGTTTTTATATCTTCTTGATTCAGTTTTGTTGATCCTTATGTATTTGGGATCTGTCCATTTTTTTTCTGTCTTATCAGAATACAGGTTCTTGTAGTAAGTATTGACAACATTCTGGATTTGTGATTATTTCACCCTTTTCATTCCTGATTGCATGGATGAATCTCTTTTTTTTTGTACATAATGTTAGCTAAGAATTTGTCAATGCTTTTTAATCATTAAAATAACCAACTTTTTGATCGTTGATTTTTTCTATTGTTTTCTTAGTCTCTATGATATTAATTTCTGTTCTGATCTTTAAAATTTTTTCTTTTATATGAGCTTTCAGCCTATTTGCTCTTCTTTTTCTAGAAGGTTGAGGTTCAACATTAGGTTATTTGAACTTTCTGATTTGGTAATTCAGCACTATAAATTTTCCTCATAGGAGATCTTTGACTGTGTCCCATATTTTCTGTATATTGTATTGACATTACCATTTAATTGTAGAAACTAATTTCTTCTTTACATTTGTCTGTGACTCATTGGTTGTTCAGAAGGGTGTTATTTAATTTCCATGTGTCTATGCATTTCTTGTGGCTTCCTTTGCCTGTTTTACAATTTCTTTGCACTATGGTCTGCAAATATGCACGGAATAATTTCAGTTTCTTTTCTTTTTTCTTTTTTTTTTGTATTTAGGACAGTGTCTACAGGGTGCACAGGGTCTCACAGTGTAGATTGGACTTGTAGTGATCTGCCTGTTTACAGCCTCCCAAGTGCTGGGATTACAGGCATGTGCCACCATGCCCAGTCTCAATTGCTGTCTCAGTGTGCCCTGGGGCGGGGCCAGCACTGCAGACCTGGGGATTGAACTCCTGGCCCCTGCATCTGCCTAAGCAGATGTGCTTCAATCCTCTGAGCTACTTGGCCAGCTCTTTATTTCAGTTTCTTTGTATTTACTTAAGTATATTCTATGAGCTCATATGTGGTTCTTTAGGAGAATGTCCTGTGTGCAGCTGAGAAGAATGTGTATTCTGTTGTTATCAGGTGGACAACTCTGTAGACATCTACTAACTTTATTTGTTTAAAAATTTGGTTCAGTCCTGATATTTCACTGCTGATTTTTTGTCTAATTGATCTGTGTATCTGTGACAGATGGAGTATTGAGGTTCCCTATTATAATTGTATTAGTGCTTATTTGCTTTTTTGTTTATTAATATTTGTGTTATGTACTTGGTTACCCTAGTATTTGGTGCATATATGTTGATAATCATTATCTTTTGCTCTTGGTTTATTTCCTTCAGAAGGATGTGGTGACCTTCTTTGTCCCTCTGAACCAGTCTTGGCTTAAAATCCATTTTCTGTGCAAATAGAATAGCTACTCCTGCTTTCTTGTGGGTTCTTGTCACATGGAATATTACTTTCCCTTTTCACTTTAAGTGTGCATACTTTTTTTTTGAATTAAATACATTTCTTGATGCAAAATATTGTTGAATCTTTCTTTTTGGTCTACCCTGCCAGTCTGCTGATTTTGACTGAGACCATTTGTAACATTGCTGGTTGCAATTGATGTGTATTGACTTATGTTTGTCACGTTATTTTTCTGCTGTTGGTTCCTTACCCTCTTTGTTTAATTACTCACCTTGTCTGGTAGATTCATTCTATTTAAGTTCTTGGAGAAGTGAGAGTTCTGTGGTCATGAATTTCCTCATGTTCTTTGTCATGGAAGTATCTTATTTTTCCTCCAGTTTTGAAGAATTCCTTTTCTTCTTCACTTGAAACACTTTGCTGCAAGCTCTTCACATAAGTATTTGTGTTGAGAAGTCTGCTGTGATTCTAGTGGGCTTTCCTTAACAGGTGAGTCATTTCTCTTCTCTACCAGCTTTTTCATAGTCTGTCCTTGTGTTGAATTTCTAGAATCTTGACAGTTAAATTAGCTTTTGTAAATCAGGCTAAGTTGAGTTCTATATTTTATGTCACATTCTTTTTTGGTGCTTAGGAAGTTCTCTGCCATTTCCTTGGTGAAAAGGTTTTTTAGGTCATTTGTGTTATCTCCTGCTTTTTCATGGACTCCAGTCAATCTTGTTACTTTTCTTTGCATCACCTAAGTAGCTGTTGGATTAATTTTTCATAGCTCCTTGCTATATTTTAAGAAATCTCTTTTCATGATCACTAACCACAATTCTACCATCTAGATATGATAGTTTCTCCTCACATCTACTCATTCTGCTGCATATAGTTTCAATGGAATTTTTATTTTTATGTATTTATTTATTTTTTATATTTTGATATATGTATAAATATAATTCCATTTACAGTACAATCAAGATTATTAAGATATAAAACATTCCATAAAGTTTCCTTCTAAAGTCTTTATATTTGTCTATCCTGTCTTATTAAACCACAATGGATGTTGGTTCTATATAATTGCTTTTTATCACTCTGGATTAATTTGTATTTTTAAAAATTTATAAGAGACAAAATAAATATTTTTATCTAAGTTCTTTCACTTGATATAATTATTTTGTGTTCATCTGTGTTGTAGAGTTTATAAACACTCCACCACAATTTTGCTTTGGAATAGCATTTGATGATGTACAAACAGCAGTTGACTTAATTCACTCCATGATGCACATCAGGCCACTCCTATGTTGTGTGTGTTGTGTGAAAATCCTCTGGGAGCATCACACACAACGTTGCTTATTGAATCATCTTTTGATTAATCCTGAATACATACATAGGAATCAATGAATGGATTGCTATATTAGGACTCCTGTATTTCATTTATTTTATTACTATTTTACCAAGTCATTCAATATTTCACATTTCCAATGATAATAGATTAAAATTCCAACATCTCCAAATTCTCACCAATATAACGGGAGCCAGTATTTTATTTCATTTTATTATTAATTTTATTGAGAAACAAGTAGCAATGAGACAGTTTCAAAACTGATTAATAGGAGAGTTTCAATAATTAATACAATGCATTTTGTTGTCTTTGTAGTGGTTATTCATAGTATAAGATGCAGACATGATACCCTGTCCAAACACTATCAGTACAAATCTTTCTTCTCATTGAATTAAGAGAAAGTAGCTGTATA
>NDGM011253464.1:18230-49441 GCA_002564305.1 Octomys mimax | reverse complement strand
TTTTTTTTTTTTTTTTTTGTGGAACCAGGGATTGAACTCAGGCCCTTGAGCTTGCCAGGGAATCGCTTATTCTACTGAACCATCTCCCTGGCCCCTCTATAACATTTCTTTAAAAAGTAATTATTGTTCTATTAATGCTTTCCACAGGCCAATTTTCATATTATATATATTAGAATATGTGTAGATATTAATAAAACTTTTATTATTGTAATTCTTTTATCTTTATTACAGAAAGGGTTACTTCTATTATAATCTGTATTTTACTTTTCTGTCTTATTAGTTTACCTGCAATCTATTTATCTCATAGCTATTTTTTTGTTAGTCTGCCATAAGGACAACTTGCAAAACTTATAATTGACCATATCAGTAAGACTAAATAATATAGTCAAAAAGATGCCAAATATAACAGTTTAAATGTCCAGGAATTAACATAGTCAAATATCTATATCTATATATCTATATATCTATACATAAATCTGATAAAAATAAAACAAAAATGATCTCAATAAATACATACACATTATATGTTCACTGGTGGCATAATTTCATAAATAAGTGAGTGCCAAATCAACCTCTATATTCAATTACCTCTGAATAAAACATAACTTGTACTTCTTGGGAAACAAGTAGGCATATTCTAAAATTTACATGAAATAAGAATTAGCTACATTAAATGTGAGAGGAAAAGTAATAGTAAGGACCTATCTCTGACAGACAGCAAGACTTACTGGCCCATCTGTAACAGAAAAAAAGACCAACAAATCCAAACAGTTCACAGAGAACTCTGTGCCTTGTGAGTGTAATGCACAAAAAGATAGCATTATAAAATCAATGAGGAAATGAGGGAATTTTTAATGTGTGGTGTGGTAAAGACTCACTATGTAGAAGGGGGATCCCACACAGGATCCTAATTCCAAAGTCAAAGGAAGACTCTGGACTGGGGTAAACGGTGGTCTGTTTTGGCAAGAAAATGTTCCTTTTTTTTTTTTGGCGGGACCAGGGATTGAACTCAGATCCTTGTGTTTGCCAGTCAAGCGCTTATTCTACTGAGCCATCTCCCCGGCCCTCCCCCCCCCAAAGAAAATGTTCTTATTGGAACAAGCCATGCCTACCGTTTTTGGATCCCTCTGTCTGCTTTTGTGCTGTAGTGGCAGATGTGAATAGTTGTGACAGAGGTCACTGGTCCACAAAGTCTGAAATACTTACAATTTGGCCCTTTAGGAAAATGTTTGCTAACTCCTGATCTACATAAATTGAAGAACTTAATATTAAACTATAACATTAACAGAAGAAAATACATCAGGATATCTTTTGACCTTGTTATTTAAAAGAACTTCTTAAAGCCCTAACTAGATTATTAACCATGAGGAAAAAAACCTCTTTAAGCTGATTACACTGAAGTAAAGCATTTCTACTCAGTAAATAACACCATGTATGAAGACAACTGATCAAAGATTGAAAGAAGTTATTAACAAAGTCAAAGACCACCAAGAGAACAATCTCTAGTACATGAGAAACACCAATAATTTGATAAGAAGGAAATAGCATTAGAAAAAAATCACAAATTTAAAGAAGCAATGGGCAGAAAAGAAAGCCTACATATATAACAAGCACAGGAAGAGAGGCTGCCCCTTTTTAGCTCACCGATAAATGTAAATAAACCAGTAACAAGGTGGTACTTTATGTGCGCAGTCTGCCTACAACAAAAAAGCTACGGTTCAATGTATGTGGCAAAGAGTTCAGTTTATACCAGTTATGGCATGAATTATCAATATAAGCCAAAAGGAAAAAGATCACTCTCCTTTGGAAGTGAAATCCCAGAGGCAGTAAACATAGACACGCACCAAACTGTATTCAATTAGTATTCTATCGAATATGGATAGTCACAGTTGTCTGTTGAATGAACAGAGAGCTAGTTGATATCCTCAGATACTATGGGTGCCTTGGTACTCACAACTTGCATTAAGAACATAAATCCAACTAAATATTCATGTTGGCTACTTTTAAATCAACTCTTTGCAAATCACAAAATTAGTGAGAAAAAAAATTAAATATTAACATGGGCATAAAATTTTCCTTGAAATTGTGTCAGACACATATCGTTAAGGATTTTAAATTAGAACACTGCAGTTTCTAAAGTCACTGCCTTATTTTATTCTTGACTAAAAGTGAGATATATATGTATATGCATATCTTTAGAGATAAATGGAGGAATTACATTTCTCACACACTTTGCAATAACATATACACACGCAGGCTGCTCCTACTCTTCCTCCGCTGTGCATGGTTCCAACAGCTGCTGGCCATGGCAGCCCCTTCCACCTCTCTGAAAACCACCAGCGAATTAATACCTTATCTGGATTTTTGTCCTTTGTCACGGTTCTTACATCAACTCCTTCCTTTCCTGCCAACAGCCATAATGCTAGATCAGCTCCATGTCTCAAGCTTAGAAGCTAGTTAATACCTCACAATCCTCCTTCCTTCTTTATTCTTTCCTGCTTGCCTCTCTCCATTCTTCCCTTTATTCTTCCTCATTCTATCTACTGATCCAAACAACACTTTGACCATCTATTATGTTCCAGGTACTGCTTTATGGCTGAAGGTGTCATGGTGATAAGGTCCCTGTTCTGAGTTTTCTCTTGGTTCTTTACCTATGTTCACCTATAAAACAGATTTTCCTATTGAACTGCTCTGTCTCTTGTCCAACCCATTCAAAAATACTGACTTATTTTCCATGGCCTGCAAGATCAAAATCCAAACCTTCTGGCTGGTCTGCCAAGATCTGTTAGGATCTAGTTCCATTTGCTCTTTCCAGCTGAATCCCTGAGGCCCCATCATATATATCCTGCACTTCAGCTAAACCTGACCTTTATTTAAAATCCTATCTATTACAGAATGAGGGAGGCGGTGGTAGGCTAACTGCAGACAGAACAAAAGTGCTACAAAACTCAATGTCAGAGAGCACAGAGAGTCCAAGTAGCAAGTAAATGAAAGCTAAGAAAAGAGACTACTTACTATTTTGCAAAAGTATTTTATGATTGTCATGGCAGTTCTAGGGAACATACCCAGCGACATGGAAACAAGACTTTCCTCTCAAGGCAAGTGATGCCAGTCACTGTGGAACAAGGAAAGGAGGGAGGCCCTCGGACTATGAAGATAGAAGTCTTTCCCTTAATTCTAGGCCAACAATCTACTAAAAGGAAGAAGCCTTTCATGCAGAGTCCCAAACAGATGCAGGGACAGCAGTGAGCTGTCCAGACATATGGAAGTGGGCCAGAGCAGATGCAGTACAAGCCTCTGTTGCTCAGTGGGGGTACAGAATGAGTAGCACCACAGAGAAGCAGGCAGCTGCTGCCCAGCCGTGTAAGAGCACAGCTGTGGCCTTTTATTCTCAACAGGCTGCAGCCAAGCTCTGCTCAAGTAGCAGCTGCAGAAACCAAGGCTAACTGCAAAGGCAAAGCTGGAGCTGGGACCCAAGTGCAATGTCAGGAGGAGAAGTCAAGGGAACAGACCCAGAGAGCTGCAAGAAAGTGCAAAAGGCAACAGAGGAGAGCACTTGCAGGTTTTCTGAGGACCCTCTAAAGTGACTAAGTTCATGTAGGCCAGAAGGACTCATGTCATAACAATTTGTGTATAAAAGAAATGCATATATTTTGTCATCGTAAGCAGATGACCTACAGGCAATATTTTCACTTTTGAAATCTCAATTATCATATTTTTGTGCCTACCTATCTGCTTTATTAGTGAGTGACTTTAAAAGCAGACAGTACATTCACTGTAGGATAAATTTTCCTACTGAATTCCAGATTTCTCTATTTCCCACAAAACCCTGCATAATGACAAATATCTGTTCAATGAGTAAATCACCACCTTTACCACAGAGGTGATAGCTGTAAAGTGCTGAGGAATATTCTACATGAAAAACTATACTAATGTTACATTTATAAGATAGTAAGAACAATTAACAACATGGCAAGTACATAAAAAACTGTGTCCCTGAATGAAGCCGAACCAACTCACTAGTAATCATTGCTCCAGTTACAGAGGCCAGAAAGCCAACGCTGACCGCAATGACGGAGATCACTCTTCCGTGCCTGTGCCTCTGCAGCATCACGAACATCAACACTCCTGCAGCACCATGGACAAACAGCGAGGAGAAGAGAGCCCAGAGGAAGATCCAGTACCACATCTCTGAAAGGGAAAGCAAAGTGTTATCAGTCCACTGAGATCCACTTAGCAAATCCAGTTAAGAAACAGGGAGCACTTCTGATTGAGATTGAGGTAAGGTTAGAAGAGGCCTCGGACAGCACCTGACATGAGGTAGCATTAAGTAGGTCGCATCAATCATCATCACCACTAGTCCTCCAAGGGAAAAATTCTCTCACAGTATCAGAAGGCTAAAGCCACATTCTGACTTCCTCTGGGAGTCCCCACTACATAGCTATCTCCATCCCTCAGCTCCTACATCCAACAACTTCTTGGAATTAATTATAAAAGTTAATTTATTTCCATTTGATATAAACTATAAATTTTTTTACATGAGGCTGGGTATGGCGGCTCACACCTGGAACCCCAGCGCTTTTGAGGCTGAGGTAGGAGGATCACTGTGAGGCTGAGGCCAGGCTGGGGATCAGTCAATGATTTTATCTGTTATGACTAAGAATTTCATGGAAGTTCCCTTGTCACCCTCAGCCAAACACGCCGCAGGCGTTTCGACTTGTCTTCCTCTGGTTGCCCCAGTAGCTCTCCCCAGAACTTTCCAGCCACATGCCTTCGCTGAGTTTGCGCTGCACCAACTGTTTGTCGGTATTTCAGTTCACTAACAGTGGGCAAACACTACTTTCGCTGCCTCTCTAGCACTCACTCTGCTTTCAGGTACCCGCCTGCTGCCCAGTCAGCCACAGATTTCCCTGCACCCCATGTGCACTCCCTTTCCCTGGCTGTCCTTGTGATGTACAATAAGCCAGCAATTATTCCGTGCTGGGCCAATCGTTCTCTTCCCATGAAAATTCTGGATTGGGACCAACTAGGTTTCCTTGGCCTTCGTATAGCTGAAGCAGAAGCTGTTGCTTCATTATGCTATGAAAGTCACAATGCAGAAAACTAGATCCACCAAAGACCAGTGACAACCAAACCCCATATTCCAGTGATGGAGACCTGCTACCCTAAAACGCCCCCCCTTTTATTTAATCGAGGTAGCTAAGGTTTCTGTTACTTAACTGAAAGAGCCGACTCCAAAAATGTGCAGCTGCCCCTTGAGGCTCATTCTTGCTATACCTACAAACTAGTGCACACTATCCCATCTGCCATGGGTGCTGAGGAGTCCGTCCGTCCAGTGTAACAGTCAGTAAAATAGTCATTCAATAAGTGAGCATAGAAATAAATTAATTAAAACAAACTTATCCAAATATCATTAAGGTATGAATATTTATTGCTTGTGGGAATTTAAAATGGTGCAGCTGCTATGAAAAAATGTGACAATTCCTCAAAAAACACCTAAAAAATAGAATTCTCATATGATCCAACACTTTCACTTCTGGTTATCTACCCCCCCAAATGAATGTACAAGAGACAGGGCATAACCATGCTCCTAACAGCATTATTTGCAATAGCTAACAGACAGGAGTAACTCAAGAGTCCCTCTACAGATGGAGAAACAAAACATCATATATATGTATGAAAGTTTCTCAGTTTTAAAAGGGAAAAAAAGTCTCTCAATGCTACAATATGGAAGATACCTTGAGGAAAGTATGCTTAGTGAAATACACCAGTCACAAAAGGCCTAATGCTATGATTCTGCTTATATGAGGTACCCAAGTAATCAAATTTATAGAAACAGAAAATAAGAGTACTAATAGTTACTCTTATTACTCTTATCCTTTGGACAGGATATAATGTCTGCATCTTGTACTAAGAATAACCACTATGAAGACAACAATATGCAATTTATTAATTACATTAATACATTGAAATTGTCCTACTAATCAGTTTTGAAACTGTCTCATTGTTATTTGTTTCTCCATAAAAACAATAAAAAAAAAAAAAAAAAAGAAAAGAAAAGAGTACTGGCTTCCAGGGGCTGGGGAGGTGAGAATGGAGCCTGTTGGTTCTAATAGGGACAGAGTTTCAGTTTTGCAAGCTTTAAAGGATCTGGAGAACTATTGCAAAACAATGAGAATACTCTCAATACTTACCAAACTATACACTTAAAATGGTAACTTTTATATGTTGTGGTATAAAAAGGAATATATTTAATTTTTGTCTCCAGTTTCCAGCACACAACTCCTAAAAGCCTTACAATTTTCTGACAGTCTGAAGTGTTCTTATTGTTTCTAAAGAGTCTCTTCTGATTATACTTGTGTTTATGCTAATGAAGTGACAGGGCAGGGTTCCTTCAGGGGGACTGGTAAGCAAAAATACCCTTTGAATGCAGGGCTAGAACTCAGCCTATCAGCTCAGGAAGGAAAAAGGGGCTGGAGGTTAAGCCTATGAAAGCTGAGGACCATCAAGTGTGATGGGCTCTGGGTCACTCAGCACACTTCAGGCAGTAGGAGGAACGTGTTCCTGGAAGACGTGGAATTACCAAGATTCCCGTTCACCTCAATGCTTGTCCCATGCATGTCTTTCCCCTGGTGAGGTCTGAATTGTGTCTTTCATAATAAACTGATAAGAACAGAAAATGTTCTCCTGACTTCTGAGAGCTGTTAGAGAAAATTTTCAAACCCCATGGGGAGAAGCACTGGAATTGTGATTTACAGAGATCCAGAATAGACGGGTATCTGCAGCGGGGGCGGTCCTCTTGGACTGCGCCCCAACTTGTGGAATCTGATGACTGAATGAACCCAGTACATCCAACGGGTGTTCTGGAGAACTGCCTGGAGTGGAAAAGTACATATCTGGTCACTGACCTATTCCATATGAGGGCAGAGGAAACCTTGCGTGGGCTTCATCATGTATGAGGGTTTTTAAACCACCATTTAAATATGAAAAAAAATGTAAAGCATGAATATAGTTCTTTAAGTCAAGACCATATTGAAAGAAGTTAACAACGAAAACTGTCCTTAAAACAAGAGAGGTATCAGAAAAGGGCAGCATAAGAGAGCTGTGGGGCAGTGGGACCGCTGTGCAGCGAAGCTGGGGCGGTGTGTACACAGAACTGTCAGAGCCAGACACACCAGGAGTGCACACACACGGCACTGCTGCAAAGGCAGAGTAAGGACGGAGGCTGCACCCACATCAGCACCCTCGTTCTGACGTTACACTGTGGTGTTTCAAGGAATTCCCACTGGGTAAACTGGATAAATGGTATGCAGGCTACAACTACTTCAAAATAAAAATGTTAATTTTTAAAAAGGAGGAAATATAGAGAATGCATTTTAAAAATCAATTTGAGAATGAACTTAAGTAATATGAAGTCATTTCAAAGAATAGATATCTGGGACCAGGAAGATAGCTCGATGGTCTAAGCGCCTATCTGGCAAGCTCATGGTCTCAAGCTCAGTCCTCAGTACCATATGCCGTGTTGGCCCTGAAACCTGGCACGGTGGTACACACCTGCAATGCCAGCACTGGGGAGCTGAGACATGAGGATCACTAGGAGTCTGAACTGTATAGCGAGACCCTGTATCAAAAAGAAAAAAATGAAAGGAAGAGACATCTGATCTATTTATTTTACAATGTGTATTAAAATGCCATGCAGACTCCTTGAAGGTGTAAGATTTAGACACTGGTGTGATAGAAAACAGACAAAGCTTGACTTTTCAGGGGGTTTCTCTTCCAACTTTCAGAGAAATGTGCTTTCCCATCAGGCTGTCACTTCCAAATAGCTTCCATTTACAATAAATGCATTAAAAATTTAAAAACTTAACTGCTCAGAAGACAGCTGTATATTAAAAGACACACTTTCCCGAAGTGAAACTAATGAAATGAGAATACAAGAATACGATACTATAAAGGGTGAGGGGAGAGAGATTTTCATTGTGGAGTTCTTTCCAAGTCATACTCTGAAGCTAGGAAAGACTCTTAAGAGCCTGGTACTCTTTAGTAAGAGAAGTCAAAAAATTTGCCTTGGATCCCAAGCCTGCTTAGGAAAGCTTAAAAGATCTACCTCCTGCACAAGGACTTTTGTTTGTTATTCCTATAATATAATAACGGAATAATTTCTTGACTGTATTTAACACTAGGAATCAGGCATTATTTGACATCATAAAAAGTGGTACTGTTTGCTTACTGAATATATTATTATGGACTTCAACAATAAACAACCTAGTAACAAGGAAAAGTATATTTTAAGTTTAATATTTTATAAAGGTCCAAGACTGAAAAAAACCACACAACATGGAATCCTAAGTGATGATTAGTCCAGACTGTCTTCTAAGCAGACTGACTGTAGAACAAATGACACCAAATTCAGGATTATTTTCATGGTTTTTACTCTTTTTTAAAAGTATATTATACTTTTTATCATGAAAAAAAATTGAACTCTGCTGAGAATATTTAGTTAAGCTAGGCTTCATTTTACCACCCTTATTGTGAATGACCCACTAGGTCAATGTAACCTGCTAGAGCAATCAGGACTTCCAGAGGTTTTGACCTCTCTGGGTAAGCAAGTCTTTCTGAGGATCCACTCACACCTGGAATCACATAGAACCTATGGTTGATTCAGAAGAAGAGAACTGTGGGACTATGCAGAAGAAGAACAGGTGTCCAGGAGAAGAAGTGGCTGCTAAGAGGGCAACAGGGCCTTGTCTTACTTACTAATTTGGATTCACTGAAAACTATATTTCTAGGATTGATTCAATTAAAGAATTTGTCCTTTGATGATTATACTAAAATCTATTAAACCCAAAAGCTAAAGCACTGTATTAGTTAACAGGAAGCTTTTGTGATATGTGCAGTAAAAGGAAATTGAAAGCATTATTTCCAAACTGATTCTGCTATATAAATTCATTTTTTTTTTTTTTTCGTGGAACCGGGGATTGAACTCAGGCCCTTCACTTGCCAGGCAAGCACTTATTCTACTGAGCTATCTCCCCGGCCCCTCTGCTATATAAATTCAAACAAATATGAATGCCACATATCAAGAGGATCTCATCTCATAGTCTTGCACTTTGCTTTACATTTTTTCCCAAAGAATTTTATGTTTGGGTATGCACAATGACAGGTGACAAGAGATGGAAGCTAGGATCACTATGGGTTAACCTTAACATGTTACAAACAAAAGAGATGTTGAATGTTACTAAATACAGCTCAAGAATCAGAGAGAATATGAGAATCATGCAGCCCTTCGCATTCCAAAATAGGTAGCAATTTGGGCATAACTGTCACCAACAATGGCCAAGTAACCAACACCTAGTTGATGGGTATTACCTATAATACTCAAAATTCTACATCCCTCTCCAGAGCACAGACAAGATGCTACTTGAATTTACAGCTAAAATAGGACTTTTCAATTTGCCAGTAAAGATTTGGATCACCAAGCAAGATCCAGTTGAGAGTAATACTTGCTAGTTTAAAACAAGAAACAATGACTGTTGAATCAATGGCAGAATTGGAAGAATCTGACCCAACTGCCTAGCTTGCACAGGTAAAGTGAACAGCAAAGGCCCATGATGTCCTCTTCCTGCCCATAACCCACCTAGTCCAAGCCTCTCAAAGTTTGGCAACAATAAAGAAAGGAGACTACAGGATGACTTTGCTAAACAAAGTGCTAAACAAAACAAACATTTTAAAAATGAAATACACAAAGTAGCAGATATTGTACAGAACCTCTGGCATATAATCCCTTTAACCCACAGAATAAAATATGCCTTCTTCCTGGGCATATCACATAAAACCTTCTTTCACTTGTAAAGCTATCTATAATTTCCACTTTAAGCTAATTTTGCCAGGGCTTTTACAGTGTGTTTATTTTTTGGTAAGATAGTAAGAGAGTTATGATTTGTTCAAGCCTCCAAACAATGCTAGAAATAGTTCTGTTCCCAATCTACAATGCACTTCAGCCATGGTTACAAAGTCACAAATTATCTTCTGTGCTTTTGTTTTTAATCTCTGAACAAATATAGTTACAAGAAATGAGCTTTTCTAGATGTCTAGAATTGAGTTAAAGTAGTAAAAAGACAGAGATATTGTCTTGTTATAAACAAGTAGAAGATAACGATGGCTATCTTGAGAGACAAAATAGGATATGGGTGATGTTATTTTATACCTTCTTCACTATTTGACAGTCTGAAATTGTTCTTAAACCTTTTACTGCACTTATACTATTTTTAAAAAATAATACTCTGCTATGCCAATGGTTACTCCTGACAATTACCTACAAGGTCACTAAAACAGTCTATTTAGGAGAGACTTAACACACAATTTGATTTTATATATATATACACGCATACACATATATTTATATATATATGTGTAAATATAGTCAAATAGTCATAATGTGCAGTACAGATGAAAATCACTATTCTAGGCTCAAATTACATAAGAGGTATTTACCGAAATATACCAATCTCATAAAAACAAAACATCTCAGTAGACAAACTAAATGTATTTTTAATCTTCAAAAATAAGGGTATCAAACCTTTTTAATAGTGTTACTAACAAGCTGATCCTGCAAACTTATGCACTCAACACACACTGTGCCTTCAGATGAAAATACCATACCTCTAAAAGACTACATTTTAGAGATGTTCATACTTTTTTACCTTCTTTATATAAATAGTCCATATTATATTTTTAAATAATCTGTGTCCAAATTAGGTGACCCAAAACCATATCCAGGTCACCACTTGCCTCTCAATAGTCTGTGAACTAAGAATGGTTTAGACATTTAGCAAAGGATAAAAACATCTAAAAAAAAAATATCGTATGTCATGCCAAACAAAACTTGCACAAAATTCAAATTTCAGAATCTGTAACATTTTACTGAAACAAAGACATACTTTTGCCTAGGAGTATGTCCATGCTACAGTGGCAGAGCTGAGTAGTTGTGACAGAGACCATATGGACCACAAAGCCAAAAATAGTTCTATATTCACTATTTGCTAGCACTTTCCTTTTGTTTTTGGATGTGCTCTACATTCCCAGTTCTGGAAAAAAAATATATGTATATAAATAAATAAATATATATATATATAATATATAAAATAAATATATATATATATAATCATGTAGTAAACTTCTAGTACTAAAAATACGATATTTTCTTAATTTATAGAAAGTTTTGTGACTTTTGGTCTAGAAGACTTTAATAATACATCCCTGATGGATGGGATCCTGCCCCCACTCAAAAATTAGTCACAGTACTTTTATGGTTTGTAAAATTGGCATTTGGGTGTTTAGTTAATGACACTTAAAAGGCTGTTCCGAGCATGCCATGCAAGCTATATGATACACAGTCTTGAGTGAGAGGGATGGCGATCAAGAGAGAACTAAGAAGAATCACGCCATACTGAATCTTAAAAACAAACAAGAACGGACCATGTGCTAGCATGTTAAAGGGCTGTGTGGCGCGCTAAGCCTTGGCTATATGTGGGCATCAATCACTTGGAATGGATGAAAAAAAATGACTTGATTCTACCCTTAGACGTTGTAATTTAATTGGTCTATCATTTAGCTTGAGCATTATAATTTTTTAAAGTTTACCGTGCAATTCTCAGATACAACCAAGAATGAGGGACCACTGCTCTAAAAAGTCAAAATCATGCAACTGTGTATGAGCACAATAATCTATGATTTGATTAGGTATACAAGCATGCTGGAACCAGAAAAAGCTGGGGGGGATGTCACAGACCCTACAGAATGTGGACTCTATAAAGAAGGGGAAGGTTATGCAAAGCCAAGAGAAGCCGTAAATGGATGGATGGACTGATAGATGGATGTGTGGATGGATGGATGCAACAGGGATTAAACGTAAGGTTTTCACACTGGACTGTACTCCCAATCCCTTCCTGGAGATATGGTCATGCTAAGTTCCCCAGGATAGGTTCAAACTCAATACCCTACTGCCTCAGCTTCCCAGAATGTTGGGCTTATAACCATGAATCACTAGAACATTTTAAACAAGAAAGGTATACAATTAAAATTTACCTTTTAAAACCATCATTCTGATAGATGTGGGAAACTGGGACTAGAAAGGAAGAGAGACTGTAAGATTATGTCAAGAGTTCAAAAAGAAATTAAGGTATAAAAAAAAATTAAAAAAAAAAAAGAAATTAAGGTATAGATCTAGGCCCTGACTGTTCTGAGGAATCTTTAGCGGACAATGACATAGGATTTACAAGCATGGAAAGTAGGTTCGGTCCATGTCCAATGCCCTCCAAACGTTACTGAGAGAGAATAAAGCAACTACAAGTAGGAAAACACCAAGTAGCAAAACATGGATACTTCCTAAACATTTTTACAACTGACCATATTATAAAAGTGAGTAAACTTCAAGTTTCTAGTGTCTGCAACTTTTTCTAGATGTATCATTTGTCAAATTTAAAAATCTAAGATTACTAGCACAGTTATTAGATTTAAATTTTAATCAGAGAAAATAGGTAAACTGCAAATAGAGCTTCCCACCTAACGATGAGTAAAAGGTAAATTACAGAATTATAGGTTTTCCTTAGCCCAGCATCAGGGAAGACTGAAAGAAAACAAAGTTACTCTAATTCCAAAGAGGGACAGGTGCCCCCAAGTAGAGGGCCCTGTATGTACCCCATGTCACCCACAGCAAGGCACAGGAGCTAGACGTGGCACCATACAAGTACATAAGAAGAAATCAGCTACCACTTTCACAGGTTAAGATACCTGAGAAAGTGAGGGACCTCTCAGAGTGCTCCCCCAAAATACAGGGTAGCCAGTGGGTCACTGGAGCAAGCCACTTCTGCTGATGCTGCCCAAGCACAGGTGACCACTGGCTCTCTGTTCCTAGGAACCCTTTTCCTTATATTGATCCAAGGCTTTCAGCCACTGGAGAATGGCAGAAACTCTTGTAGACCTCAAGGAACATCAAAACTCTACGTAGCGGCAGTTTAGGCAAGGATTGAAGGAAAAAAATCTACTCTTAAAGGACAAGCAGAAAACTATCCATGACTAAGATCTTGTTCCAGGAAGAAGTCTACTACTGCTGAGGAAAAGATCAGAAATTTCTGCTTCAGACTAAGGAAAGATACAAGGGGGAGTGTGGGCACCTCAGTTCATAAAGGCTTTGGAAAGGCTGACTAGATCCTAGCCTGGACACCTCAGTACACATACCACATCTGTGACTGACATCAGGACCAGGACGGCCCCCAAAAAGCTTAGCACCAAGCACCAGGCGCCAGCAGGCCAACACTAAGGGAAGTACTTCCATGACAGCACACAGACCACAGCTGAGGATGGAGTGCTCCCACCCGAAGTACAAGCCACAGTGGCCACCTGTAGAGACCACGAAATGTGGGATGCACTGGAGACAACCACAAGCAACAGCAAAACCCAAACTCAGGTTGGCTCCTGAGTAAATGAAATCAGTCCTTTAGCCTACTGATCTAACAGAAGCACCCCATCTCCTGGAAGGCAGATATACACCTCAGTCCCTACCCCTCTGCATGCGACAACTTGCACCCAACCAAAGCAAAAGAATGCAGGGTATGCTTAAAGACAGGAAAAGCAACCTGTTTTCAAGAGATAAAGCAATCTGCAGAATATAACTCACAGATGGCCCAAATTGTGGAACTACCACATGAAGACTTGAAAATAACTATCACCAATATGTTAATGGACTGAATGGAAAGAATGGACATGTGAGCAGGTGGGAAATTTCAACAGAATGATGGAAATTATGAGAATCGAAAGAAATACTAGGGCCAAGGATGCAGCTCAGTGGCACAGCGCCTGCCTGGCAATCCTGAGGTCCTGAGTTTAACTCCTGGACCAAAAAGAAAACCAAAATTACAGATATTAGATACAGACCAGAAAAACTATTAAAATTGAAACAGAGGAGGAAAAAAAAACAATGAGGAAAAAGAAGGAGAGACTGTTCAGGAGCTATGGATAGCTTAACATGCATGTTATTGGAATATCTGAAAAAAAGAGAGAGAAAATGGGAAAAAAACATTTGAAGAGATAGTGGCTGAAATTTTTCAAAAAATAACACAAGGCATAAAGATATAAACTCAGGACTCTCAAGGAATTCAAATCAAGATAAATATTCCCTTCCCCAAACCAAACCCCCCCCAAAAACAAAAAACAAAAACAAAAAAAGCCCAAATCAGTAATAAAACACACACACAACATATGCCTAGACACATAGTAAAATGAGTGAAAACTTGGCACAAAATAGAAAAGAACAAAGTACACACAGCAATCTCCCCACCAGAAAGTATCAAATAGGAAGACAATAAAATGGCACGTGTAAAAAACACTGAACGGAGAAAAACGATGCAGCCAGAAATACAAGTCCAGCAAAAGTATTTTTGAAAACTGAAGGCAAAACAAAGACCTTTTTTCAAAAGAAAAACCTCACAGAATCAACTGCAAGCAGACCTCTGCAAAACATGTTGAAGAAAGTACTTCACATACCAGATGCAACCTTAACCCTATATAAAGAAATTGAGCAAAAAAGGTATTCATTAATATAAAGGAAGACAAATATAAACACTTATTAACGCATCAGTTAAAGCTACTACTGTAGGTATTTAATAGTTGTCTGCTCATATTTCTTTTTTTTAGTTTAGTTTTTTTTGTGTGCAGGGTCTCACTATGCAGCTTGGACTCAAGTGATCCTCCTGTTTTCTGCCTTCCTAGTGCTGGGATTACAGGTGTGTGCCACGAAGCCCAGATTCCACCGCTTGCTCAGCACGCCTGGGGGTAGGGCCAGCACGGAATGTGGTGCCAGGGATCGAACCTCGGCCCCTGCACTTGCCTAAGCAAGCGCTTAGTCTGTTGAACTCACTGGCCCTCTCTTATTTCTTGAGAAAGCAAAAACACTAGTTTTAAAAATCAGCTGCTACCTTCAAGGGCTGCTTCATTGCCTTTTAAAACTTACAGAAATACTGCTTATTACCCACTTCAATTACCCTTTTGCTTGCCAATTATATAATTCCAAGAAAATACTTCCCTCCCCAAACCAAATTGTAACAGCCATTATTGAATAGCAAAAGTGAATTCCTAGGAAAACAAGTTCATACTTTAGAGCAATCACTGTATCATTTGCTTTAAAGATAATCAGGTTAAAGTTATTTAAAATAGCTAAAACAACTCTCTGTACATAAACCATATCACAGTGCTCCTAAAGATGCCACTTAATTTATTCTTCTACATAATTAACTTCTTGGTTATAAAAGTATAAAGATTATATATAAAAGAATGAATTTATTATGAAGTTATAGTAGCACTTATACAGTAATGCTAATGCTATTACTTGTATGCCCTAAAGCTACTGAAATATGTGTTATTAAAAAAGTTAAGTCAATAGCAACATACTTTACAATCTGATACTGACCTAAAATATCTCAACAA
The DNA here is from genome assembly GCA_002564305.1 of Octomys mimax. NCBI lineage: Eukaryota > Metazoa > Chordata > Mammalia > Rodentia > Octodontidae > Octomys > Octomys mimax. The sequence continues at coordinate 33,958 of NDGM011253464.1, read as the reverse complement.
TAGTATGTTTTTAATCTCATAAAATATGCCAAAAGATATTCATAGAGAATGCTGAGCATACACACACTACACATACATCAATAAGCAAAATTTATAATGAAACTTTCAATACAGTACCTACCTAAAATTCAATCTAAATAAGGAACCAAATAAAGGAATGGCAGGTTGGGAAATACACTCAACCAGAAAACTTAGTAGTAAAGCAAAGTCAGATTACACACACCTTAAATATTATTCTGACAGTAATCGTGTGGAAGTAATTATATGGCACTCAGAGGGATTTTTAGATTTATAACCCAGAGATGAAAGGGATCTTCAGATACAAAATCCAGAACTAGAAGGACTCTTTCTTTAGATATGAAATACTCGTTTTAAACCAAGTATCAAGAAGGCCTAATTAAATTCTAAGAGCAATTAAATATGTAGAAAGAACAAAGATTTTCTCATTTCTCAACGTTACCTTATAAATAAGCCTACTAAGGGCTGAAAAAAAATTCCTAAAAAAGTTACTTAACTTAGAAGCTGACATGCTAAAACACAGATAGTTTGCAAAGCTCCAAATCAAATATCCAAATGTTTAACTTCATCAAATTTCTAGATCAGCTTTCCTTAGCACCAGTATGGCAATTATTGGCATTAGATGGTATCAGAAAGAAGGTAAGAGAGGCACAGTGGCTCACATCTGTAATGCCAGTTATCAGGACATTATGAGAGGACTGCAAATTCAAGGCCATGCTGGATCACAGAGTAGACCCTCAAAATAACAAGGCAAATGTCAGCCAAGCATGACGATGCACACCTGTAACTGCAACACTCTGGGTGACTTGAGACACAGGGATTACAAATTTGAGCCCAGCCTGGGCAATTTAGTGACTTGGCAAAGACTCTACCTCAAAATAAAAGTTCTAGAGATGTAGCTCAGTGTAAAGGCCATGGGTTCAAAGCTGAGCAATACCAAAAATAAAAAAGTAAAAAAAAAATCAAGATTGATCCTTAATTGATCCTTAAAATGCTGGACACTACTATTTTGCTATTTGATGTAACTACATGTAAAGCACCTCTGCTCGCTGGTCACCTGCTTCTCACACAGGCATGCATCCCCTTGGCCCCTCTGCTCTCTAGCCTTCCCTCACAGGCCTCCTGCCTTCCTCCCACCCCTGCCTTCTCACTAGGGTTGCTATAGCCTCCAGGAGCCCTGGAGGGGGCTCCTCTGCAGCCTTTGGCTCTGTGCAGTGCTCTCTCTCACCTTTCAGTCGGACTCTGTCCCTCTCTAAGTCTCAGGCCAGTGCAGAGAACCAGGAAGCCGTGGCTCAGAGATGGGCTCAAGTGCACATTTGAAGTTGTTAGATTTGGGGGTGACTATTATTCAGCATTAGATTAGCACAAAAGTATAGAAATGAATATTCCTTGAAATACAAACTTTTGAAAACACCATGTGTCCCTTTCCTGTCTCCAGGCCAACACCATGCCCAAGGTAGTTACTCAGATGTTTGCTGAACAGGATTCAAGTTCTGACTTACAGGTTCTTAATTTTTCAAGTTCTGACTTACAGGTTCTATAAATGGGCAAGACAGTCTCTGTAGCATTTCCTCTATTCTCAGATGGAGTTACTATTGGTGCCTGCCTCATGGGATTATTACTGAGGATCAAATAAAAATAATATTTGTCATGTTCTCAGAATAATCTCCAGCATACTAAAAATTATTAGAGAAATGTTAACTGAAAGTAAAATTTCTGAACAGAATGCTGTATGTCACTAACTCTACTTCCTTCGTACTGAAATACTGGGTACATATAACAGTGATGGCAAACCTTTCAGAGCTTTCCATGATGCAGACAGCCTGCTGTGGTGCATGGGCCACAGGTTCACCATTATTGACGCATATGCTCCTTGATCACATTCCAAGATTTACACTGCAACACAAGCACTGAGACCCAGATAACAATTTGATTCTTCCTACTTGCATAAAGCTTGTCGTAAAGTCTTTCACTAACAGCTTAATCTGCTTAGCTCAAGGTGATTAGACGGAATGAATCTGACATTCTAATGAGACCTCTTTTAAAGGAGCTGCTACTGCCTCTGTGAGTCCATGATTCAGTTTATTGCTACAATATTGTGTCACTAAAAATACTATTAGCCTAGCATGCCTTATATTATCATGGGCATTAAATAAGATAATAAATTACATGGCCACTTTTAATTAAATGAAGTAAAATATAAGTAAATGCTTTATATAGTACCTGACACAGTAAGTGTTGAATAATTCTGAACACAGCTGATACTAAGTCCAAGGGCCGCCCTCTCTGGGTTCTCTTCTTACAGCTCACCATTTGTTATTCTACTTTCCTCTTCTAGTTCCAATTCCTCCTCCTTCTTCTGATCAGTCTTTATTTCTATGGGGAAAATACCTGTAGTAACTCTGATTCCTCTTCACAATTACCTTACCTTCCTGGAACTTTCAATCACTAAACAAAGCCTACAAAAAGTATTAGATAAATGTTAACTCAAAGTAAAATTTCTGAACAGAATGGCTGTAATTCTACTTTCTTAGTACTGAAATCCTGACATATAAGCAAAGATAAATACATTTTATTCAAACAGTTAACTATTAATACCAAAATAATATTTTAAGCAGTCCCATAACTAACCTAGAAACTGGTTTAAGAAATGTAGTCTGGAGCTTGGACTTCATATTGCCAGAAGATACGGATTTACGCATGATTCAAAATAACAGGATGGCAATTTAGAAAGCAAAAGTGTGATGGTGAAAAATTCTCATTTGTAAAAATTTACAGCTGTACTTCAAATATACAGTGTGCCTCCTAAAAAGTTAAGTGCTACAAAGCACAAATCCTAGCAATGGATATTACTTGGTTCTGTACTACAAAGTAAGGAAATTCTCGAATGTAGTTGAAAAAAGTAAATTATGGGGCCCAATCACTGAAAAGCACTGTATGTGAAAAAGACTACACAGCACAATGACTGTCGGTGGAGGTCTGAAATACGTCTCTATAAACTCCCTGGAACAGAACATTTAGGAAGAGGAACTGAACACAAGGCCAAAGAACAACAGCAGGCAGCACAGGAAGAAGCTGCACTGCTTGGGGGCCCCACACGTGAGAACCACTGTACATACCCTTGACAGAAATCAACTGTTGACCTGTTCTCTTTTCACTGACAATGTATAGTAACACTACAATAGTTTAGTAACTTTAAAGTCTAAAAGAGAACTGCAGGAGTATGCATATGGCCATCATGAGGCAAAAAAAGCATCTGCACATATATGTAAACAGTCACCGACCGACTGCTGATTTGATATGATTTTTGGTTCAACATTTCTAGCCTTGACAGTTGTGCAGAAGCATGCCGTACAATCATCCTGTTTCACTTTTGATATGACTAATGGCATGAGACATTCAGCAATGCATCGTAAAACAGACTTTGAGTCAGATGATTTACCCAAGTAGGCCAAAATAAGTGTTCTGCGAACATTTAAGGTAGGCTGGTCTAAGTTGTAAGTCAGCTTTGGTGTTTGGGAAGGCAGACATATTAAATGCATTTTCATTTTACAGTGGGTTTATCAGGACATAACTATCAATAAATCAAGGAGCAGCTGTATATATACATGTATATACATACAAATTTCGTTCATTATTGCAGTTTGAGTTCCCAGCCAGGAGCCCTTGTCCCCACGATTTTGGCTGAGAGAAGAGCCTGGTTTAACCTCTGCCTTATTCCCTGGGACCATCTCTTTCCCACAACCAAATGGACACTGTTCATCCAGCGATTTCAAGACTCTGCCTTTTTCTAAGTGAAAATTCTTCCCTAAATCCTTAGCAACCAAATTTGGGTCAGAACACAAAGTTGGAAGCCAAATCAGTTGAAAAAATTAAACTAAAGCAGGATACATTTGATGGCAGATAATTTTTAAAAACCTCAAATTACCCATAACATTTAAAAAGTAGATATACTACTACTCTAATACTAGATTTAGGGGTGGGAATCTGAACTCTAAAGAAAGAACAGTACTTGAGAAAGGAAGCAAGTCATTCACTGCTAGTAAACTTAAAAGTCTGAATCTATTTGCAACGGAACAGTTTAGGAATCCTGCGAACTACACTTAGGGAAGGGACAGATCCACCAGAGAACCTGGGTGAAGGTCCAGACAGAGACTGGCTCTTCAGGGATTAAAGTGCTGTGCATGGAATCCTCATGCTAATGTCTTCCACAGGAGAAGACGGTGACAGACAAAACTTGGTAGAATTTCTAAAACAGAATATGTAATACTAAAAGTAGATTATTAATGTTTACAAAGGCAATGGCAATTTAAAATTTTATAAAGTATTACTTTTCGGTATACATTTCCCACCATCTTTTACTTGCCAGACACCTCTACATACACACACACACACACACACACACACCCCTATTCAAGGTTTCACTTGCATCGTTTTAGCTACCTAAAGAAAGCTGTAGTCCAAAACTAGTAAATGTGAATCATAGAAATAAACAATTTCTGAGCTTCGAATTGCTCACTGTTCTGCTAGTTTGATGACAGCTCCTACTGTCCTGCCCATCCCACCCAGGATGCAAACTCTTTCTTTGTCTGGTGTGTCCACACCAGAAACAATACCTGCCTGTTAGTCACTCTCCTGTCATCTCGGTCATCAGGTCATCACATGGATTATGGGATCACAGGGAGTGTGTGGAAGTAACCCTCATTTGACTTAATGGCTCCAGAGCCCAAGAGTCGTGATGTCGACAATTTTATTACAGTACAGTAGATATAGTTATAATTGCTTTTCCTATTAGTTATTATTGTTAGTCTCTTACTGGGCCTAATTTATAGATTAAATTCCATGGTAAGTATGCATGAGTAGGAAAAGAACATAGTAATGTGGCTTAGTATTCTGAAATTTTAGGCTTCCACTCAGGAGTGTTGGAATGTACCTTTTAGGACAGTGGTGTCGAATCTATGGTATTTTCTTTTAACACAAAAGATATCAACATATGAGTTGTTTTTTCTAAACTAAAACTTCAGTATTCCAGTGTAACTGCAGCATTGGTACTACGTGACAAATAACAACTGGGTTTGGGGTTGCAGTTTGGCAACTTGTCTCTGAAAGGTCCACCATCAATGCCCTACAATAACGTGGGGGTGGGGTGATTACGCTAGTTCCACTCACACATTCTCTAGCCACTGGGGTGAACCCTTAGCAGGCTAATCTCTGCTCTTAAAGTGCTGGGGATCCAAGTGAAGGCTTCCCACAGGCTGAGCAAGTGCTCTACCACAGAGCTACACCCTCAGCCCCAGACTAATCTTAAATGCCAGCACAGCAAGCTTTCCAATCTCTGAGACCAGCCTAAGTGAAGAAGCTATGGGTGTCAGTCAGTAAAGGCAAGGAAGTAAGTCAGGAGACAGCAAGCAGCTCCACCTTGCCTCTGCCGCTAAATAACTGCTGGATCCCAGGAAACCCAAGTCTCCGAGGCAGGGATGTTTCATTATGTTTGAAGTGAAGAAGTAGTAGCTCAAAAATGTTTGCATGTTTCTAGTTCTACTTTGTTTTACATTTTATTTAAACAAAGAAATACCAAGAATTCTTTCTAAAGGTTAGTCTCTAAGAAGATTAAGCTATTTTCATGCTTTTCCTAAAACATACAAAGAGAAAAACAGCATCACACAAAGAAAATCAGAAATAAGAGCTCATTTCCTTGTATTTGATACTTTATTAACCAGATTTCTATGATTCTTTCATGTCATTTTTCAAACTAAATCAGTCTGATTCTATACTATGCTCCTTTCCATTTTGTGTCATTTCCAAGTTTTTATTATGACAAAAAAAAAAAATGCCTTTTCACTCCATAGTAGACATTACAACTTGAACAAAGGTAATGGCTTTTTCACAATTGTTATTAGTGAGAATCAGGTTACTCTGTTTCAATGACTGTATTTATAAAATAAAGAGGAACAATAATCTCTCTAAAGACTGTTAAAAATATTAAGGACAATACATGAAAACACGATGCCATACACAGAATGCGCCTACAATCTGTAAACATTTATATGTATTAAAGGCATGTAAGAGCACAATTATCTGTAAAAGTTGTTTAATCATCTCATTCTTCTCATTCTTTAACAGCATATTCATTCACTTCAAGAGATGTAGATGAAAAAACAATGCAACACAGAATGTTTAAATTATGTGTTAGTTACTATTGTAAAAACTCAACTGGACAAGCAGGTTACTACGAGCCAAGCACTGCAATGCTAGGAGTCCAGAATTCAAAGATGAGTATGGCAACAGCCCGACCCTCAGAAAGCTCCCAATCTAGAAGAGACAAAAAGTTACAATGCAATAAGAATGCATAATAAAAATATGTGCAAGAAGCCAAAGTAGGAAGATGAAGCAAAAAATGAATTCTGCCTAAAAGAAATAGAGGAAGCAGCTAAATAAAGCAGCGTGGTAGAGGGGAAAGAGGAGTTACATAAGCAAAGACTTGGGTCTAAGGCCTGCTGCCCATTTACTAGCTGTATGATATGAGGTAGCTTAGTGTATCCGAGTTTCCTGGTAAACATACTTTGTAGTTACTCTTGACATTAGAAATAATATATGTAGGATATGTAAAACATAGCAGGCACTCGATAAATGGTAGTTGTCTTGTTTTAGAAGGCGATATGCTTGCTTGTTTTTAACAAAGTGTTAAATGTCACCCTATCTAGCATCTCTTGAACAATGATCAACCTATGTACCCAACTGCTAAGGTCAGCAGTATTGTGAAGGCCACAGGAACCACTTGGTAACATTACCACGTAAAGACAGCCACTTTTTGTAATGTGGTTCCTTCTGTGGGTACTCTCACCTGCTAGTGAAGCCTACTTTTGTTACTGTGTTTTTACAGTACACATAAAGCTTGCCAACTCAGACCCTGTTATTTCCCAGGTTCCCTTCCTCCATCCTACCTCAGCCTAATTTTGGATGGCCCGCGAACGAAACCAAGGTCTGGTCTGCAGTTGGCAATTACCAAGATCACACTGAGAGATAACAGAAGCTAACTTTTGGCTGTTAGCTATTAGCGAACTAAAGGGTGATTTGTGGAACTGGAAGCCACTAAAATGAAGAGAATCTTGAACATTCACAATTTAAAATCTGGCCAACAGGGAGATTTACATTTACTCTGGCTCCCAAAACTAAATATCCACTGAAGACCCTAGCTAGTCATTAGCATACACAAGTTTATCGTACGAAGTCCTCACTATAATTTCTTTTTACCATTATTTCACACTAAAGCCTTAAGATGAAGTTTTCTCTAAACTATGCAGTAGTCTTTAAGTCTATCTAGTGTTTCAGAATTACATTTATTTATTTATTTATTGCGGAAACAGGGATTGATCAGGATTATAAAAACATGTTTTCTTATCAGTTACCAAATAAAGTCTGCTTGCTCCCATCTGAATGAGTATACCTTAAAAGTGAGGGTGCCAGGTAGCCACCCAGCATCTATGAAACCGGAGCTTCCACATGCAAGGAAATCAGCGCTCATGAAACTCTGTGTATAATTCCACAAAATTTTTCTCTATGAGTAAATGACTTCGTGCCTGATTTGATATATACACACATATGAATATATGTATATAATATGTACACACTTTAACCAGTTTGACATTATCTATTTTGTTATCTGTTCTATTCTATTGACAGCCCTACAACTTGCCATAATTAAAGCATGTGTTTAAGTTTTTTCTCAGAAAAGCAGTCACTGAAGGCTCACCAAAAATTACCATTGAACTTTTTGTAAATGTTAGTCTTTAGAGGCCATTTATTAAAAAAATTAAAACCAAATCTGTAAGCATTTTCACATTAATGAAACCATAAGTTTCTTCAAAGTGCAAACCGAGAATGCATTAGATTTTTAAAAACACTATGCATATGATCCTTCATTCTAAGGAACATCAACTGATGTTATCTTGAAGTTAGACCCAGTTCCCAAAAGCTTTGACAATGAAAGGAAACACAAAATTATCAAATGTCACAGAAGGAGCAGCCTGAGGCCGGAAGGAGTGACAAACAAAAAGAAATGGAAGGGACAGAAGACAGATAAAGCTAAAAGACTTCTAAGACACTAGACTTTGGCCCAGCCCCTGACCCATTATAATCTACTTAGTCATCTCTATTTCCAAATAAGAATAAACAAAGCACAGCCCAAGCAAAGACGAGACCATTGCAAGCTGGGAAACTGCATTCTGCATTTGGTTTAAGATTTGCCAGAAAGAGCTAAACCTGAAAATGATCTAAACACCCGCGGGAAGCGGCGTGTGCGTGCGTGTGTGCGCGCGTGCAAGGGGAGGGCGAGGGCAGACACGCGAGCTTGCTCAAGCCCCTCGACGCGGCCGGCGCGCACTACAGAGGCGGGGCCGAGCCTCCCGGGAGGGGGTCGCGGGGCTCGCCTCGCCCAGCCCGAACGCGAGCTGCCCCTCCCCGCCCGCCCCGGGGCGCACGGAGGTGGGGCGCTCCGCGTCCCGCCGGACCCGGCCCGGCACATCAGTTACCTGTGAGGTTCCTCAGCACCGTCCCGTGGGCCCAGAGGCTCAGGACCTGCTGCACCGACAGGTTGATCATGGAGTGGTCGCCCCCCTCCGCCTTCATCTTCCCCGGGGGGCGCCCGCCGCCCTCTCGGGGGGCGCCGGGCGGGGCGCTGCGGCGGCCGCCGACGGGCCAGGCAGGGGGGCCGCTCCGCGTGTCTCCCAGGCAGCCCCCTCCCCGCCGGGGAGACATTGAGGACGGCGGGCGGGTGAGGGCAGGGGCCGGGCGCCGAGGAGGCCGCCGCTCGCGCTCAGGGCCAGCGCCGCGCCGCTGGGGCCCGACACGCGCCGCGGCCGAGGTCACGCCGGGAGGCCCGCGGTGATGGGCAGCAGGCAGGTGCAGCCCCCGACCGGGCCCAGCTCATCGCCGCCGCAGGCCGAGGGGATGCGGGAGCGGGAGGAGGCTGCGGGCGGCGGCAGAGGCGGCACCTTGCCGCCCGCCTGCCAGTCTTCGGGTCGCCAACACTCGGGAACCGCCCCCTCCACCCGCGGCCGCCGGCGGACCGCTCGTGCACGCGCGCGCGCCGTTCCTCATCCCGGCCCCTCCGCCGGGAGCGGCTGCGCATGCTCACTCCCCCGCTCCGCGCGACCCTCCGCCCTCTCGGCTAGCGCTCAGCACGCGCCGCTGACGGCGCCCAGCGTCCGCCTGCAGTGGGGCGGAGGGAAGTGGGGCTACGTCCCTGGCGCCACCGCCGGGTCTCGCTGTTGATTGGCTGCTCCAAGGGAACCGACTCCACGCCCCCCACCCGCCTCCGGGCCGAGGCGCGCGCCCTGGAGACCTGGAGCTGTTGCCGGTGGCTGAGCTGCTTACGCCAGGTGCGCGGCAACTCTGACCCGCGGCTGGGGCTGTGAGTGTCAGGGAGATGGACCTGTGACAGTTCAAGCCTTTGCCTTCAAATGACATGCTTTTCGAAAAGGAGTTTGCATGCAACTCTTTTTAAAGGTGTAAAATCTCAGCGTTTGGATGTATTTGTGGAGTTGGGTTCTTTTTATTCCCCCACTCCCCCGAGAGACAGCCTAGTGACCTGCTGTCAGCTACTTGCAAGATAACGTTAAAACTACTCAAGCAGAAAAAGATCCGCTGCCTTACTACCTGCGCCAAGACTTTAGGCCTCCCCTTCCCACGGTTCAAAGACCTGAAATCATCTACTGAAGCAAGCAAGGTTCGGCAGGCGTCTTAATCCCAGTCACCATTTTAGCTCTTCTTTCCTGGCACTGTGCTTTGTGTCTAAATTGTAGAACTCCATTATCACTCTCCACCCAGCATTTAAGTTGGATCCTTCCTGTTTCCTTCTTGTTTTGCCGTCTTTTTATGAGTTCAAGGTTAGCCTAAGAATCCTCTCAAGCTAATATTCTCTGGGTCGTGTGGAACCTTTTAACTAAAAATAAAAATTCAGTTTTGGCAGTAACATGAATATACACTGGCCAGCCACCTCTCCTCTTAACAGCATCTCTTTGCAACGCTTGTGAAACCTGGTAATATTTTACAAAGAAAGTGAAGAAATACATCCTGTAGCTATATCAAGTGTTATTGGTAAAGCACTGAGGGGTTGAGTCCCCTGCAAAATAGTGCTCTTGGTGAGCACTATGAAAGTAAGAATTACATGCACACAGATATGTATTTATGTGTATTGCTTTGATGTTGGAACACAGGAAAAGTAAATTTTTGGATCACTATTAGGAGTTGAGCCCAATTTTTTAATTTTTTAAAGGTGTTTAGTACAGGGTCTACAAGGTCTAACTACGTAGATCAGATTTGTAGTGATCCTCCTGTTTTTAGCCTCCCAAGCGCTGGGTTACAGGCGCGTGCCACCGAGCCCAGTCTCATTCGTCTCAGTGCACCCCTGGAGTGGTGCTGGCATAGCATGCCTGGGATTGAACCCCCTCCCTGCGCCTGCCTAAGTAGTCCCCTGAGCTATGTGGCTGGCCCTTGAATCTTAAAGCTTATCTTCCTCCTAGAAGTTAGACTTAATTAGATCTATTTCTATAAGACTATAGCATAGTAGACGTAAAAGAATCTTTTTTTAATTTCTATTTTACAGATAGGGAAATTGATTCTACTGGATTAAATGACTTACTAAAGACGACTCTGCCTCAGAGAGTGTCTGACTTTCTGGAGCTCTACTATTCTTTCTAGCAAGCATACTACCTGTCTTAACTCACTGCTAACTACCTAACTTGAAGTTTCTAGATGGGGAAGTGCAAGTTACTAAAGGTCCTTAAGGGATTTGGCTAGGCATTATTAGTGATTTAAGGAGCATGACCACACTCAATGAGGAACATAGAGCAGCGTCTCAGCGCAGAAGCCCATTACATTCTCAGATCAAAAACTTAGTTAGTTTACACAAAATCTAATGGAGTTCTTCCTGTACTTTTCTACTGTAAATTTGCCCTTAAGCATAATGGTAGCTGGCTGTGTCTCAGTCGCTGTGCCTGGGGATCTTGGAAGCAATCTTCATTTTTACCCACTTGATAGAATGAACATGTCTGTACCTGTGTGCAGAAGTATCAAATTGGGATATTTTTACCCACATAATGCTCTGACAGGTTTTGTGTATGGTTACCTGAGCATGCCAAAAGGTAAAATACGCCCACACCACTCTTCTGTTCTGTAAACATATATTATACCATAAACGGAGTGTGGGTGTGGCTCACAATAGCTGTGCCCGGGCAAAGCAAAAGTTCATCATTGCATTCTCACACATGGCACGTGAATGGCAAAATGTGTCCCAGAAATCCAAAGCAGCAACATGTGAGTTGTACCCATGAAAGGCTCATTGCTAAATTTATGCGTCTTTGGGGTTTGTTTTCAATTTTTTTCTTCTGATTTTTCAATTAAAAGTAGCCCTATTCAGAACAATGCTACATAAAAGACCGGATTTGCAAGTTGGGAAGAGATCAAACGTGGATCATCAGATCATTCATGCATGGATGATAAAGAGGAAAATGACTTTGACATTGGTCATAGGAGCCAAAGTTCCTGTGACAGTGAAGTAGAACAAGAATAAACCAATACAGATACAAGGAATGCAAAGCTCCTTGATTCAGATGATGAACAAAACAGCAATGTGAGTACATATTTGATCAGTGAAACTGGCCACACAATCAAATGAAATGATCCAATATTAGGACTAGGTCTAAAAATATAGGGAAGATCTCCCCAACGGTGAAGCTTATGGGACATAATTGCAGCATTGCCATTTAATGTTGAAAATTGTGACAGATGAAATGCTATAAGATGATGTGAAATGGACAAAGTGTGAAATACAAATAAAGGGCTGGGGGTGCAGCTCAGCAGCACTGCACCTGCCCAAAATACAAGTAAAATGTCCTGTATGCACCAGTAGCCATACGCAAAGATACATTTATTATGAAACCTCACCAACAACTGAAGGCATTCATAAGTCTGCTGTACTTGGCAGGGCTTTCTCGTAGTAATCACAGAAATGTAAAACACGGAAAAGCAATGGGTGTTGACTTAAGGTTTGAGAAGGTTTGGTTTCCTTCAAAATTGCCTGGGGATTGATGACAAGACCACCGAGGACAAAACAAAAAGAACTAACAGCCTCGCTGCTATCCACTCATGTTTTGAGAGATTTTTTAGTAATTGTCCGGCAGTTTACACACCATCTGAATGCATGACTGTTGTTGAGTATTTTGCATCATTTCATGGTCCCTGTAGCTTCAGGCAGTATATTTTCAAAACCCTTCAACATGTGGCATAAAAAAAAAACTATGCTCTTATAGACTTGAGGACTATTATGCTTTTAATTTAGACATTTATCCTGGAGCTCAGCCACCAGGCCCTTATTCATACTGTAATAAACCAAATGATACCGTAAACAGACTTGTTGTTCTTATTTCCCAAACTGATCGAAATATGACTTTCAGTAATTGGTTTACCAGTTTCCAACTGATGTTATGTTTGCCAATGCAGCACAAGTTGACCAACATAGAAACTGTATGCAGGAACATAACAGAAATTGCAAATGATATGTTGCAATTTTGAAACAGAAAATTATATAGTATAATCATTAAATTTCAGAAAGATGTAACATTGGCCTCATATGGGGCAAAGAAGAACAAATTGGTGCAGCAGATGTCAACATCCTACCATGGTAGAAATACTGATAGGACAGCCTTAACAAAATGGGAGCCCGAGATGGTAACTTTCTACAACAAAATTGAAGGCAGAGTAGATGTTGATGAGTTGTGCAGCAATTATGATGTCACTCAAAACACAAAGCATTGGCCAAAGGTTGTGTTTTACTCAATACTCAATGTGTAGCATAAATAGTTTGATGTTTTAAGATGAAAATAATGAGTGAAAAATATCAAAGAGATATTTTCTTGGAAGATTAGAACTGTAATTCATAAGAGATCATTTACAGCAAAGGAAAAAAAAAACATTTCTTTCCTGGGAACTACACAAAAAATTGTGAAGCACATTAGTGAGCTGACCGGTGAACAGATGGGTACAACATCACAAAGACCTGTGACGACAACAAGAAAACCAAAAATATGTCAACTGTGCCTTCAGGAAAGAACAATTAAGCAAAACATACATGGTATCAGTATAAGCTATACTTATGTATAGGAAATGGAATTTTCATGTGTGAAGACTGTCTTGACAGTTGAAGCAAAGATTATTTCTGTGGTAGACTTTTGTTTGTATTTATATTGTAGTTCACATAGGTTTTTGTTTCTGACGTTATCATCTAGGTTTTGTATGCAAGTTGTCCCAGTTACTCTTCCATCATTGCTGGGACAAAATAACCAACAACCAAAGGAAGAAAAGGTTTATTTAGATCACAGGTAGTGGAAGTTTCAGTTCAAACTCAGCTGGTTCCAAGGCAGAGCAGCGCATGGCAGAGGGCAGCCATTCCTAGTGGTTGAAAACAGCAAAGAGCAAAGGGAGGAGCAGCAGCTACAGCTACTAGCCAGCCTTTCTCCCCTCCTTACATTGTAATGCAGATAACCCACCCCAGGGTGGTGATAGCACTTCCAACCATAATCCTCGCATTGAATTGTGAATTAATCACAAACTCTAGAAGCTGCCACATGACTGCATGAGGCTTTGGGGGGATGCCTAGACACAAACCATAACACCAGTAAACAACTATTGTGAAAATATTGATGTCTATTCCAAGCACTCATTAAATATTTGATATTTTATTTTATGGATATCTTGTTTTCCTGTTAAGTACACATTGCACAATATAGTAGGATGCTCCTGACAAAACAAGAAGACAAGTAGCAAGTGTGGTCTGCCACATAGGAAAGGAAAGCTAAGCACATGTGTTGTCAGTATAAGCAAGATGTGTGCATGGGACGTGTGGTGTCATGCGAAGATTGATCGCCTTAGGTGTAACAAATGAAGCAGAGATTATTTTTGTTGCATAATTATATTGGTATTTTCATTATAATTCATATAGAAATTTATTTCTGATGTTATCTTCTAGGTTTTATAAGCAAGTGCACAGCTGATGTGAAAAGTTTAATGTGTATTCCCAATGGCAATGCATATTTAAAATTTAGTACTTTTTATTGATAATTTATGTTCCTGTTAATTACATATTGTATAATATAGTAAGAACCACCTGACAAAACACTAAGATCAGCAGGATGTCAAGTATGTCCCAAAAAAAAGGCCAGAAAAGCAAAATAAGTGCTGTTAGCTTAAGCAAGAGGTGTGGATAGAACATGCTGTTGTCATGTGTGGATTGCCTGAGGTGTGATAATTAAAGTGAAGATATGTTTTGTATAGTTTTATTGGTATTTTCATTGCAGTTTATATAGGAATTTATTTCTGTTATTTTTTAGACTTTGTACAGTCAATGTTGCAAATGTTAATGCCTTTTTATAAACTATGATATTAAAAATTCAATAATTTTTGTACTTTTTTCTGTGTACTTACTTAAATATAACATTCATAAAACTAACATTAAAAATTCATCAATAGAAATAGTCTAAAGAGCAAGTATCAGTATTATATATCCATAATAATGCATCTTTATGACAAAATCAGTGTTATGCACCACAGTAGCATACATTTAAAACTTGGGGCAATGCCCAACACATTGTGCTCCATCAGAGTTGTTGAATGAATAAAGGACTTTACACAAACCTCAGCATTTTTCTTGTTCCACATGATTTTTTTTTTACTATAATCTAAGTTTTGATGTTATAAAATGAGATAAGACACAATTATAAAGCCACAGGTGATGGTTCTCTTTGCTAATGCGAGAACTCTTCTACTTTTCAGTTTGGTTCAGTTTAATAAGTATTACTTTGGCGTCTACTGTTCATCATGCTGTCTGTGAAGCATTACCTGTAGGATTTGAGGATTAGTAAGAGTGCTACTCTGTAAGCTAATTAATTGCATTGAATGTGTGTTTTCCTTGATAAATCATGATACCCTCTGTGGTGGAAGCCTGGATCCTTAAGGCAATTGAACATTTCCCTTGCAGATAGAGCTAGGGAACCCCAAACCAAGTCAATACAAGTGAAAGTTCTGAGTTACTTGCTTGTAGATTTTTTAATATATGCGTTAACTAGTCAAATACCTCCCAGACATCAAGGAACACCTCATAAATCCAAGACAGCCCTGAAGGTTCTGTGCTCTTGAGTGAGAAATGAACAAACCATTCTTAGTCTACTTTTTACCCCTACGTGAGAAAACACTCATACATAGTACCTATTAATTGCCTAGAGAGAGCTGAGAAGAAAGCTTTTACAATCAATTGAAATATAAAAATAATATTGATCCCTTGAGAAAAGCATTAGCCATCAAGGATATTTCTTGTTTCCATTTTCTTTTTTGCACTACAGTACCATATGATACACAACAAAACAGGCAACTTCATTTCATCTGGTTACACATTTAAGCAGTTCGACCCTGAATAAATTTAATTGATTGATATCTAGAAAATATAAATTGATGAGTGGCACCAACACTTCCTAGTATTAAGTAAGAAAAATAATAGCATCCCTTCATATTTTTGTTATCCTGGGGCTGGAGAGATGGCTCAGTAGAATAAGTGCTTCCCTGGCAAGCGCAAGGCCTGAGTTCAATCCCCGGTTCTGCAAAAAAAGAAGAAGAAGGAGAAGTAGGAGAAGGAGGAGGAGGAGGAGGAGGAAGAGGAG
>NDGM011253464.1:0-18180 GCA_002564305.1 Octomys mimax | reverse complement strand
AGGAGGAAGAGGAGGAGGAGGAGGAGGAGGAGGAGGAGGAGGAGGAGGAGGAGGAGGAGGAGATCCTTTCATTAGGCATATTTTTGTTATCCTTTTAATAATAGTAATAATTAACCTAATCTCTAATGTCAGGCACTGTGCCAAGTACTACATATTAGCTTACTTAATTTTCAGAAGATTGGGTTGGAACTTTACAACACCTTTAGACTAATTTTTTTAAATGACACATACCCCCATATTTCTGCCTGAGTTTTGTTTGTTCTTGTACTCAGAAAAATAAGAATTCTGTTGGTCGTTTTTTTTTTCTGATTCAATATACATAGTGAATATTAGTATCATATTTCCTAATATGCTTTCTTTGATTTCCTGGAATTAATGCCTGCTTGATTGTGATTTTCTATTCTTTTCCTATGCCACTTAATTCTACATCTTAATTATAATTTTACCATCCTTATTGTAAGCAATAATGAATTTAGGGTGACTACTGTGTTATTCATATTCTATAGATTTGAAGTAGTGTTTGTGTTAACATGTAATATTGTCTCCTAGTAATTCTGCCATTTGTAGTTTTGATTTTTACTTTGAAATTACTTGAAAGAATTTCATTTTGCTTTTTGTTGGTGCATGCTTGCAGTGAATGTTTCCACTCCTTTCATGGAGCTAGCAAACCTTAACTCCTTTTTCCATTCTCTTTTCCTCTTCTTCTCCATCCCTCCATCTCCTAATCCCATTCTCATTTCAGAAGGATCTGTCTCCCTATTTTCTATTACTTATTATTTATTTTGCTTTTTTATTTGTACTTCAGGATTCTCGTGTAAGAGAAACCATGTGATATTTAAGCTTGGGTGCTTGATTTATTTCACTTATCATGATAGTCACAAGGTGCACCTGTTTTCCTACAAACCGCTCAAGTTTCTTTCTTTCTTTAAGGAAGAATAGCAATCCATTCTGTGGAGCCTTTCTTTTTTAATCCTCTTTTAGAGAGAAATAATTCTACATTTATTAGCAATTGATAGTTTAAGTATGCTTTAGTTAAAGAATGTTATCTGCTGACCTGATAGCTCAGCAGATTGAAGTGCCTGCTTAGACAGATGCAGGGAACAGGGTTTGATCCTTGGCACGCCATGCTAGCACTGTCCCCGGGGCATGCTGAGATGGCAAATGAGACTGGGTGTGGTGGTGCCCCTAAATCCCAGCACTTGGGAGGCTGAAAACAGGAGAATTACTATGAGTTTGATCTGTGTAGTGAGACCCTTAAGACCCTGTACTACATACATAAAAAATGAATTTTTAAAAAAGAATGTTATTTATACTATTTCTACTCTGGGAATTTGTCAAAGTTTTCCTTGTGGTGTTCCTTACATGTACATCATGTTCCTTACATGTACATCATGAATTTTCAGTTAATGATATGTGAAAAAGAGGTATATTCTCTTTTAAAGAATAGTGTTGGCTTATATAAGATCTATTATATTTAATATCTACTAAACATCTC
The DNA here is from genome assembly GCA_002564305.1 of Octomys mimax. Classification (NCBI taxonomy): domain Eukaryota; kingdom Metazoa; phylum Chordata; class Mammalia; order Rodentia; family Octodontidae; genus Octomys; species Octomys mimax. The sequence goes on along the minus strand of NDGM011253464.1, from coordinate 16,685 downwards.
CTATAACCTTGTTTATTTTTGTGTATCATATCCATCATAGGCTGCATATTAGGTTACAGTAGCCTTCAATAGCCCATGCTGCATAGTAAAATAATTAAAATTGCCATTGATTTCGCCAGAAAATATTCTTTCTTTCTGGTGCTACAAGAGGATGGCAGAATGGTTGCTATTCAGCTGGAGACGGCTTGGTTGGCTCAGTCCCCTTCCACAGGTTTCCTGTGGACCCAGGGCTAAAGAGGCAGCCACTCTGCATGCAGGGCCACTGTGGGACACTTGCCTTGCCTGAAACATGTAAGGGTACTCAGAAAAACTTAATAATCAAGACAAATATTTTAATATAATATTTTAAAAAGTCAAAAGTAGCACCAAAACCTATCATGAAAAAATGCCAACATTTTAAACAAAACCAGAATCGGACACTGCACTTTGCATGACCCTGCCTTGTGTCACCCTCGTCTTGGTTCTGATCAGAACAGAAAGTGCTGGGCCAAGCCACGTAGGCACATTGAAGTCTGCACTCAAATATGGCCCCTGTCACATACATGTCACACGTCACTCGCATGCCTTTGGCCAAAATAAATTGCATGGTGAGCTCCAAAGAGAGTAAGATAAAGAAACATATTCTACCTACAAGAATGACGGTCACAACTGATGAATGGAGGAAACAAATGAGATAGTCTCCCACGGGCTAAATAAGTCTCCCAAAACAGCATGTCTCTACCGACTTCTTGTGTTTCCTGTAGTTTTGAGTTTTCTAGGTTTTCTTCCTACGTCTTTTGGTAAACCAATATTATTATGTAGGTAAACTTTTGATTATCNATCAATGTGCTTTTTATATTTAATTTAATATTCCTAATGGTAAAGTCATTCCTTCTGTTTTGTCTTTGCATGTTCCTGAGAAACCTTGACTGTTCTTTTTCAGCTTTCTGAATTACGTTTTTTTGAGATATTTTTGTTGATTTTGATTGTATGATCTGATATTTCAATAGAATTCAAATTATATCTGTTGCTATGTAGACATAGGATATCTCTTGTATCACAGCTATATTATGCTATTTTGCTGCTTTCTACTAAAGTAGAAATACTTTCTACTAAAGTATTTTATTGGTACAGTTTATGTTCACTTTATGTGATGCTTATAATTTGGCATTGGCTTCTTTTTTTAAAGAGATGATTAAGAAGCATTTGTTAGGCACCTACTTTTAGTAAATAACTTGGCAAGGGCTCCTAGTCCATTGAAGAATTTGAATCAATTCTTCTTCTAAAAGAAACACAATATTAAAAAAAAAAAAGGGCAAAGAATGTACAGTGTTGGTAGTGCACCTGCCCAGCATGTATGAGGCTCTGGGTTTGATACTGGGGTTGGTTCTCTATCAGAATAACTGACAGATACCTCATCCTCTGTTTTAAGTATATTAATTGATCACTGTAGCAATCCTAAAATCACTACTTCCTCACACCTGTTCTACCCATTCCCCATCAAATTATGGTAGATTATATATTTTGTCTACTCTTTTGGAGCTCCACTACATGAATTTCAATCCTAACTTTACAGCTTTTTCAAATATGAGAATGTAACATTGAATGAGCAACTTAACCTCCATAAGCTTCAGTTTCATCATATATAATATTGGAAAAATAATATTTCATCACATATATTTTGTATTGTTATTCATTATAGATATTACAGTGTATATTTATTTGTAGTATTCATGGGGCTATTGTGACTATTAGGGTATTTAATAATTAAAAATCCAAAGCATAATCTGGAGGTATAAATACTAGGTAGAGACTATCCATTACTGTCACATTTAAGTATTAATAATTTTTTGGGACTCTATAGGCATGGCTATCTTATACAGAATAGTTATTTTGAAGAACAAGCAGAAGATATTTATAAAGGATTTTCTTTTTCTTCTTCTTCTTCTTTTTTTTATATTTTAGGGAAGGGCCTACAGGGTGTTCAGGGTCTCACTACTAGATCGGATTCGTAGTGAATCGCCTGTTTACAGCCTCCCAAGAGCTGGGATTACAGCTGTGCACCACCATACCCAGTCTCAATTGCTGTCTCAGCATGGCCCAGGGGCGGAGCCGTGGTCCCTGCACCTCTTTGCAGGTACTTTAATCTGCTGAGCTATTTGCGCAGCCCTATAAAGGATTTTCTTGATGGGTACATGTCTGCCTCTGTTTTCCTACCTAGGAATCTAGTATCGCCCCATGACTTGAAACTTATCATATGAAATGTACCTGGTGAAAGGTCTGCCTCCGCTCCTTCTCTAGCCATGCACTGCTCTCAACCAAACACAATTATGAGTTTTCTGTGAATGATTATCCGCAGAATATATTATTCTTCTCCTTTTAGCCACTTTAAGTGATATCTTTTCAACTCTAGATATACAAGACAAGGAAATACACTAACTTCAGCAAATGTGTTGGAACTTTCTCCTGCTTTTCCCTTCCCTACTTCTGTTAGTTATGCAGTATCATTGAATCACTTACTTTATGAATGCATGTAGAAACTACAGATTAGTCCTTGAAGTTGTGTATCATTGTTGCAAGGTTTTAAAAATATATGACTATTTGAACAGATAGAAAGTTAATGAGTTAGGGTTAAATGGCAAAAAAACACAAGTCATTTTCTGTCACCTATAGAATATAGCTACGAAATTTAGATAGAATGCAAGAATGACTTTGAAAACTAGAGTACCAAATGAATTGATAAGAAGATGAAAGTACCACCAAACAAGCTGTGGCTTTCTTACGGTTTTTCCTGATGACACAAAATCCGGATGTGTACACACACAGCGTGATCAAAATATATGGTAAATGTTTTTAAGATTTTAGGAATATTACAGTAAGATAAATTTTCATGAATCCCCTTCAGAAATACTACCTCTCACTCCAAACAGATTATCTCATCGTTCTCCCACTTTTTGAAGCACTTCTGGAAATCCTCCTTAAACAAATGTGCTAGCATCAAAATTTGGTGAATGCTGCTGTTAAGTGTCATCCAGTGAAAAGTTAGGCTTGTAAAAATAAACAAAGCACTGCAGTGGTGTGTGCTCATCTACCTTATTCACAAGATCTGGCCCTGTGCAACTACTGGGTCTCTCCCAAAGTCAAAGTGACCCTAGAAGGTAACGGATTTGAATCAGCTCAGGACATGAAGGCAGCCATAACCATGCAAACTAAATGCATACAAAAATGGATTTTCAGACTTGCTTCAGAAAGCAGCAAGAGATTTCTGGGAAGGTGATTAAGTGGTGAACAGCAGAGAGACAGCCTCTCTGGGATTTGGTGTCCAGATCCTAGAACATAACATGAGGAAGGTGGGTCCCCACAACCCAGCAAGTGAATTGAGAATTGAAACCCTTGGGGAGAGTGAAGAGAGATAACTCAATAAAGAAGGAGGTGGTAAGAGCACGTTCTCCCTTGGCTCAGTGTGTGGGAGGGATGGCTCAACCTGCAGACACATGATAGCTACTCGTGACCCCAGAGCCCTCTACAGAGAAACACACCAGTGGAATGGAACAGTGGACTCAGCAGACTGCAGTGGCTGGTAAGTTATTTGGATCCAGACATCCCCCAGAATAGGGTGATTGATGGGTCACCACCTGGAAGAGGGGACAACTGATCTTGGAATCCTCTGTTTTCAGGTTGGCTCCATCTAGCAGCTCCCAGTGTCAAGATGAAATGGAGTTCAAGTCAGCAGGTGGGTCAAGGGGCTGAGTTCAAGCTGGCATGAGGCATGCGGACTGTTGCAGGGTTAAAAAATTGAGTTCTAGCTTCACAGCCAGAAACTCGCCTGAGTGGCAATGGAACTAAAGGTGGCAGGCTTGACGGGATTATCTACTATCATGCCATAATTCTACAGCTGGCTTCCTGGGATTAATCAACATGGATCTGGGCTATATCTGCTTATTCTGTGTACCAGTGGCATCAAAGACTTGTCCTGAGGTAGATATTCTTTTCTTCTTCTTTTTTAAATTTGTTTTTTTCTTGATTGTTTGCTCTTGTTTTGATGAGTGTGAATATTGTTTCTAGTTTTTTGTTTTATCGCTTCTTGGCCTTTTGGCTAAGATCAAGTGTAGTTCTTTGTTTTTCTTCTGTTTTTGTTTTTATTTTTCCCTCTCCGTTTTTTTCTGACTTCTCTATCAGTTTCCCAAAGTTTGAATAATCTACCTGTGTCCCCTAGCCTTGCTTCTAATCCCTTTTTCCTCATCTATTTTCCCATTGCCCAGCCCCTTCTAAATTTTCTCCCTTGAAGATAATGTCAATGTTTTGAGGGCATATTTACTGTATACAATTTTTACTATTTTAGAGTTTGTTGTATAACCACAACTTTATCTCATATAGTTAAAGGTGGCAAATTGATGGTTACCTGTTTGTCACTTTCTAGACATGCTTGATGCTATGGTTATTACTAATTGTACTAACTTATTCAGGGCAACATAACAGTTTTTATTCATTGTTTTTCCTGGTATGCCAAGACTGAGATTACATGAGGATCATAAACACCGCTACAGAACAGTGCCGAAGAACCAGGGACTAGGCCATATAGGCAGCAACTTCTCATCCCCAATAAATTGAAGAGATAGGATCTTGCAACAGATTCAAAATCCAAAAGCTGGATATATCTGAAAGACATCTCTGAGAAGTAGTTATTTCCTAATGGTGCTCAGTAGTGGCAATCAACCTACCTGACGCAACTAATTTGTAAGCAAATAGCATGAAAAATTCTGTTCACATAAGTAATGGCAGAAAAATTCCCACCCAAGGGAAAAGAATTTGGCATGCAGTAAGTCAGGCATATAGAACTCTAATTAGCTATGATTAAAAAACTACATATAATGGTAAAAAATTTAGAAATCCAGTACAAGAACAGTATAGTAAAAGCTGTTAGAGAAAAGAAACAAGTCACTTAAAAAGGAAAGCCCGTCAGAATCACATCAGACTTCTCATCACAAAGCTTCAAGTCAAAGAGAGTGCAGTGAAGTAGAAGAAGGCCATCTCAGGCACAGAATTCTGTACCCTGAAAGACTAGTTTTCAAAATTGATGGAGAGGGACCAAGAGTATAGCTCAATGGCACAGAACCTGCCTGGCAAGCATGAAGTTCTGAGTTTGATTCCCAGTGCCCACCAACATAAAAAAAAAAACAAATAAAACATAAACAAAAAAAACAAAGTGCCATAACTGATGGAGAAATAAGATACTTCCATAACAAAAAACACTTGAAAAATTAATGACTGCCAAACCAGCACTCTAAATATTCTGAAGGATATTCTAGAAAGAGATAACAAGGTTCCATGAACCTCAATAGAATGAATCCATAAGACAAGAGAAATAATTAAACAAAATGGGTAAAAGGGAACCAACACCAAGAAAATAATATCACAAGGAAAAGTCAATACATACCAGTTATAGCCATCAATATGAATGGTCCTAATTCACCAATCAAAAGAAACAGACTGGCAGAATGGATCAAAAAACAAGAGCTAACAAAATGTTGCATACATGAAACACATTTAACTTGAAAAGAAATTTGTAGATGTTGGGAGTGGGTGAAGTTGGAAATACTTCAGTTCTAAGAAAAATATCTTACCTGAGACAATTCCAGTCATTAGTCATTATGCAGCCCTATGTCTCACGATATTAACTTTCTCAAAAGTATAAATAAATGGCCCTTCTGTGGTTCCTCAGTTCCTCTTCTTCCATCCTGAAAAGAGGCTCCACCTGACCTCAGTTTTCATCTCTTGTCTATCTTTCTAAATTTCCTTGCCATTTTTTCCAGGACCATTGAGACCTGTGCAGGTTTCAGTACATAAACTGAAGTCAAAGGATGAGAAACAATTCTCCATGTGACAGGAACTTGGAAAAAATCCTTGGCAGTTATCTTATTTGCAAAGAAAGTAGATTTCAAGGCAAGGCTGATTAAGAGAGATAAAAGTCACTAAATATTTATAAAGGGAATAACCAAAGAGAAAGAGATAAGAATCATAAATATATATGCACCAAATAACAGCACACCCAACTATATAAAAATATTAATGGACATAAAAACACAAAAAATTACTAATACAGTTGTAATGGGGGAACCTCAATACCCTTCTGTCATAAACAAATCATAAATGAACCAAACTTTTGAACAAATAGACTAAGTAGATGCCTGCAGATTATATGACCCCACAGCATAAGAATATATATTCTTCTCAGAAGCACACAGGATGTTTTCCAAAACAGACCACATACTAGTTTATAGAACAAGATTAAGAAAGTAAATGTAATGGAATTGAAATTATCCCGTGCATATTGTCAGACCATAGTGTAACGAAATTGGAAATAAATGAAAAAGGAAATCAAAACAATTTCATAAACATGGAAATTGAATCACACCCTCCTGGATAGATTAAAGAATAAATTAGACAGTTTCTACAATTAAGGCATGATGTCAATACAACATATCAAAACTTATGGGACACATGAAAGCAATCCTAAGAGGGAAATTTATAGTCAGAAATTCTTATACTGGAAAAACAGAGCTACATCAAATAAACAACCTAATGTTGAACTTCAACCTTCTAGAAAAATAAGACCTGGGGCCGGAGAAATGGCTCAGTGGAGTAAGTGCTTCTCAGGCAAGCACAACGGCCTGAGTTCAATCCCCGGTTCCGCAAAAGAAAAGAAAAGAAAAGAAAAGATCAAATCAAGCCCAAAGGTTATACAAGGGAGAAAAATATAAAGATCAGAGCAGAAATTAATGTAAATGAGACTAAGAAAACAATACAAAGAATCAATGAATCAAGAAGTTGATCCTTTGAAAGATTAAATGAAATTGACAAATCCATAACCAACCTTATCAAAAAATGAAAAGGCTCAGATCTATGGAATTAGGAATAAATGAAATCATAAGAGATCCTGAAGAAATCCAGATCATCAATTCCTACTTTGAGAACCTGTATTTTTATGAGATAGAAAACACAGAAGAAATGGACATCTTCCTGATACATATTGATTATCAAAGCTGAATCCAGAAGATATAAAAATCCTAAATTAACCCAATATCAGTCAATAAAATTGAACATACAGTTAAAATACTACCAACATAGAAGAGCCCAGGTCCTAACAGATTCACTGTTAAGTTCTACTAGAAATTTGCAGGAGACTTAATACACTACTCCCCAAATTCTTGAATGAAATTGAAAGGGAAGCAAAGCAATAGTCCAAAATTAATTCCTCTAAGCAAAATTTATTTTGATACTAAAAACAGAGAAAGATTCAATCCAAAAAGAGAACTATACACCAGTTTCCCAAATAAACATAGATGCAAAAATCCTTGACAAAATACTGATAAATAGAATGCAGCAAATCATCAAGATGATTATACACTACAACCAAGTAAGATTCATTCCAGTTGATACAAGTGTTGTTCAACATACAAAATCAATAAGTGTAATACACCATAATAACAGAAACAAGGACAAAAACCATGATCATTTTGATAGATGCAGAAAAAGTATTTAACAAAGTTGAGTATCTATTCATGATTTTAAAAAACCCACAGAAAATTGGAATAGATGGTCTTTATTTCAATCTGATAAAACCATTTATGAGAAATCAACAGTCAGCATCATACTAAATGGTCAAAAACTGAAAGCTTTCATTCTAAAATCAGGAACAAGACAAGGATATCCACTATCACTATTACTGTTCCATATATTTTGGAAACATTAGCCTAAGAAAGTACACAAGAGAAAGAAATAAAGACAGGAAAGGAAGAAGTTAAATTATTATTGCTTACAGATAACATGATACTATAAATATAAGGTTCCCAAAACTGTATTAAAATACTCTGAGATTGAAAAACCAAAATCAGTAGTGTAGCTGGATACAAAGTCAACATTCAAAAATAACATTTCTGTACACAAATAACAACCTCCTGAGAGAGAAATTAGAGAAACCTTATCTTTCATAATAGCATGCAAAAAATGAAATACTCTAAAGCACCTGCTTAGGCAGAGTGCAGTGACTTGGGTTCCAACCCTGTCATGCTGTTCTGGCCCTGTCCCCAGGGTGCACTGAGATGGCATTTGAGACTGGGCGTGGTGGTGCGCACCTGTCATCCCAACACTTGGGAGGCTGAAAAGAGGAGGATCACTACAAGTCCTATCTTTGTAGTGAGACCCTGTAGACACTGTCCTAAATACATTTAAAAAATGAAATACTTAGGAATCAATATAACAAAGGAAGTAAAAGACCTTTTCATAGAAATCTTCAGGACTATGAAAAAGGAAATCAAAGGGGAATTAAAAAAAATAGAAAGATATCACTTGTTCTCATGTAGGAAGAACCAATATAGTGAAAACTACTATGATAATAACAGCAGTAGTTTTGTAGTGTCCCTTCAAATCAGGGATTGTGATGTTACTTGCCCTGGCTTTGTTGCCTAGAATTGTTTTCGCTCTTCTAGATCTTGTCTGGTTCTAAATAAATTTTAGCATTGTTTTCTCTGATTCTGTGCATTATGCTATTAGTATTTTGATTGATATTGCATTAAATCTATACAACAATTTTGGAAGTATAGCCAATTTCACAATGTTGGACCAGCTATCATCCAGTCAGATAGTCAGATTCCCATCAGTAGTAAGGAGAATGCAAAATCAATACACTCAACATCTTTGAAGAAGCTTCAAAAGGTGCTGTGCTGAATGGAAAAGCCAGTGCTAGAAGGTTATGTGTTGTTTTTCCATTTGTGTAACATTCTTCCAAAGACAGCATTGTAGTAATTAAAACATGATCACTTCTCAGGATTTAGGGTGAGAGATGGTCTGACCAAGAAGGGGCATCAAAGTTTTGAAGGTAATGCTGCTTTCATTGCATTCAAATGATCCTAATAATCCATTGAAACTCACAAAATTGTATATCAAAAAGTTCAATTTTGTAACGCCATTGAATATATATGCATCTATTTTTAATTAAAAGATCACTGTCTTTACTCAAGCATTTCTGATATTATCCCACCACTTTCTGGAATTAAGTTTTGATTAGGAGTGATCCATCTTCTTTGACTTAATAAGTATTGGATGCTCTTTGCTTGGGTACCCAAAGAATTATTTTTTTTTTATCTCCCAACTCCATTAATTTTATCATGATACATCTCAGGGCTAAGATTCTCAAGATAATAGGTTGTTACAGCATGAAGCCACCCAGTGGCTAATTCCCTGTCCTGTTGTGACACAGCCAAGGACCCCTTACAACACACTGAGCAGATGAAACTACCCATCTGATCTTAACTTTCAAGAAGCCAAAACTGCAAACTAAATGCAAATTTACAAAATAGTGAGCTTTAGGTAGTTTTTCTTCTACTAACAGAGCATAGCTACACACCTATAATAATACATATATTATTTAGCTCTATATAATATGTACACCCTGTAAATGCTTCACATCACATAATACATTTAATAGGCATGTAATTATCTACAATGCATATATGTGTGTGCACAGTCATAGATAGATGCTTGTATGTATTTTTCATAATCTCAGGAGAACAATGAATAGGATAAGACCAACATCTAGCCTATCATAAATGTGTGAAATTGAAGATCTTCCTCATGATAAAGGCCAGGTGACCCAAAGTCAGGTAGAGCAGATCCTCATCTTCCACCCTGAGTGCCTCTGCCTGTTCTGATGACCAAAGAAATGGAGGACAGATTTTTAAACAAATTAGCAAATATTTATTGAGCAAGAAACTTGGTTAGGCAATGGTTGAATAGGAGGCAAAACAGAACTAGGCCATATGTTCCATGAAACCAACAAATTGCACAACAAAACCAACTTCCTCCTTGCACCCAGGGATCGTTTCTTGCATTTCAGAGCCTCACTGCCAAGGGAGCCTCTTCTTTATGTTCAGCCTCCTCATGTTTGCCCTGGATTTTTGACCTCAAATATATTGCTGTGTAGCATTTTTGCTGTAAAGTGTGGTATGCAAAGTACAGTAAAGTATGTGAAGAACTTATTATGCAAAGATGAAGATTAGACACGGGCACATTCTTGGCCCAAGTGTAATGAGGTTGTTACATATTTAAGATTTTCTGTTTATAGGAGGATGTGTCTCACATTAAGTCTTTAATACTAAACTACCAAAATAATAAAGAACCTCATTGTAAACTCTTTGTATTGCCGAGGATTGAACCCAGGGTTTATAGTATGCCAGGCAAACGCTTCATTATTGAGCTACATCCCCTGCCTCACTGGGACTTTTATTAAAGAGTCTTGCCGTAACAGGAAACCCCTGGAAAATTATTTAAAGAGGGAACATTTTTTTCTTTTAAAAGAAAAAAAAATTCTTTTTGTGTGTCTGTTACAGGGTCTCACTACACAACTCAGACTCATAGTGATCTTCCTGTTTTCAACTTCCCCAGTGCTGGGATTACAGGCATACACCACCAAGCCCAGACTTGGTTACTGGCTCAGAGGACCTGGGAGTGGGGCTGGTGGGACTTGTGGTGCTGGGGCATTGAACTCTGGTCCCTCCACTTGCCTAAGCAGGTGCTTAGACTGCTGAGCTATCTCACCAACCCTTAAGAGGGAAGAAAATGTTTAAAGTCTCCTTGCTCTTTGCTTTTCAAAAAATTTGAATGCAATATGAATTATCAAGCATTTCCAAACCATTGTTCATTCCTTCCTACTCTTCATATATCTTTTAGAAACTAAGCTGTTTCCTTCTCTTTTATACTGAACTCTAAGATATGAGTAGGATAAACTAAATCTATATATTTAAATTAGTCATTTACTCTCAAATTTCTGAGTAGAACTCAATTAATAATATACCATTGCCTAAGTCCGAGTAGCTACTAAGAGTATTTATGTATTAGGGGAAAATGGTGTAGGGTATACATTTTTAAAGTGTTATATTGAAAAGTTTACCTGGTTTTAAGTCATTGAGAATTTAAGTAAGCTATTAATAATGATTTTCCTTTGAAAATTATAATTTTTTTCATGTCATTGCTTAAAACTAACTTTGAGAAATACTTGGTATGCTTCACTTGACATACTTTTAAAATGCCTTTCATGGTACTGAGGGCGAATTTAGTGTTCTGAAATTATGAATTTGTACAATGTCATATCAATTAAGTTTCCACATGAGAACATGCTTCTTTGATTTAAAAAAATGAGGGCATTTTGTAAGAGGTAAAGCTTTTGAGTAGTTTTTTTTTCCAAAAGTCAAAAATATTTGGGTAACACCTTCAGAATAAGGGTCTGGTCTTCCAGATTGTCTTCTCTGAAGGCTCAGATCCATTTGGAATTATAAACAACAGGGGATTATTTGACTTCGTAGTGTTTTACTTTATAGTCACACCTGAAGCCTTTCATTTGCACCAGATTTGGTCCTTGATGCTGAGATATATTGTTTCCAGAATTTTAAAACATCCTCTTCTTGAAGATCATGTTCTTTGTGTTTATTTATTTATTTTTGTATTTTAGGGAACAGTCTACAAAGTGTTCGGGGTCTCACTACTAGATCAGAGTCATTGTGATCCACCTGTTTATAGCCTCCCAAGTGCTGGGATTACAGGCATGCACCACCACATCCAGTCTCAATTGCCATCTCAGCGCACCCTAGGAAGCGGGGCTGGCACGGCAGGCCCGGGAGTCAAGCCCCAGCCCCTGGGCCTGCTTGCAGGCGCTTTAATCTGCTGAGCTATTTTGCCAGCCCATCTTTATGTGTATTTATTTATTTATTTATTTTAGAACCGGGGATTGAACTCAGGCCCTTGTGCTTGCCAGGCAAGCACTTATTCTACTGAGCTATCTCCCCGGCCTGTGTGTATGTAAATATGCACAATAACTTGTTTACTTAGTCCATGTGTGATGAAGTCGTTACACATTTAAGATTTTCTGTTTATAGGAGGATGTGTGTCATATTAAGTGTTGAAAAATAAACTACCAAAACAATGAACATAAAGAAAAAAGAAAGAAAATGAAAAGAAAAAAGAAAAGGAAAAAAACCTTTTATTGTCTACGTGACTTCTCTAGGATCACTTTTTCTGTTCTCATACAACCATATTCTTTAAAGAATAAAGTGTTACTAACAGTAGCTTGAGTTCTCTCTGTGGGGCAGAAAATGCAAAGCCTTTCTCATCATATTTCTCATCTTCCCTATAAAGAAAGCGTTATTATCTTTGTTTGAAGAAAGGAGTGGCTGGATATATTAGATTCTCAGGGCTACCGCAACAAAACACCATAGAGTGTTGACTTCAAACAATTTAATTTCTTACAGTCTTGGAAACTACAGCTGAAATCGAGGTGTCAGGAGAGCTACACCTTCTCCCGTGGACCCTCATCTCGACTAGCTACAGCAACTTGATTTCTAAATAAGCACACTTTGTGGTTCCAAGATAGACACAACTTCATTCTACTTGTGTCTGCAGGATCACTGGCTTCCCACACTTTAATTTCTTTATCCACATTATCCTTTTTCCAGTCCCAACTCACCGTTGAGTCTCTTCTGTTGAGTGTCCTTATCTTTCCATTCAGTGTATCCTGACAGTAGTGGTGACGTCCCCTCCTCCTCAGTCACCCTCCCTTAATTCTCTGAGGGCACAGTGAGTCTCACCCTGCAGGTTTCCTCACCTTCTGGCTTTTCCTCTACCCTAACAGAGAGTGCTTCCCCACTCGCTTTTATCTGTTCTTCAGCTCACATTCCTTTCTTAGTTTCCATTCTCCTATCTTTTCTTGCCTTCTCCTCCAGTGACTTCTTGATCTATATACCAGTCTATAGCTCTATGCTAGCTTCTTCCATAAGGTCAGCTTCATACCGCAAGGACTCCTTTAAGAGGAGAAGCTCTCTTATCATTGCTAACTCATCATGCATAAGCCCAGATACCTTTTCTCCTTTCTCAGATGTGCACCAGCATTATCCTGACTCAGGTCCTTAGTGATTCCTAAGGCAATGCCCTACTTTGCTTGCCCCGTCCAGCTTCCACCTTTCCAATGCATCTTGCATAACTTGGCCTGACAGATCTTCCCAAAGCAAATTTTCATCATGCTAGTCCACAGATGGGTGATTCCTTATGTTCTGCTGTTTTGCATTTAAACTCCTCAGACATTTCTTCACTCACATACCCAGACAGAGTCATTTCCTATACTTCCCGCCTTACCCTTGCACTGGAGTAAGGCTGACTGCTTCTCTGCAAAACTGAGCATGTGGTGTCTCCATGGTTTGGCTCCTAATGTCAGTGTAATCTTTTATTCTCTGAAATCCTACCCCATGCTTTCTGATCTCAAATTACTTCCCACCTTTTCTAGTAAGTTTGCTCTGACCACTTTAGCTTCCATTCATTTTAAAGGAATCCCCCAAAACAAAATAGAAGAAAAATTGTCAGGAATTCAGAATAAATCCTTTGCCTGTGTCCTTCACTCTTAGCTTTTTTTCCCCCCCCCATAACCAGAGACAGAATGCAGGGCCTTGCACTTGCTTATTCTACTGAGCTATCCCCCAGCCCTCACTCTTAGCTTTTGTGTTTGTGATTGTTTCATCTCTTCCTTCCCCATCTCAGGACTTATGACGTTTAGCATGAGCCTCACTCTGAGATGCCCTGCTTTATTAATTGTTGCTTTAAGTCTCTTCTTTACTGTTCTATTGGACACATGAGGACAAGGACCACATCTCAGCTTTGGATCCCTGTAACATCGCACCTAGCACAATGTTGTATACTTATCAAATAATTGTTCTTGATTCACTAACATTTTTCAAAAGATTGAGCATAAGGTTTCTTACAAAAACACAGGGAAATCAAGCTTGAGAACTTGAGACATGCTGGATGCTAGTTTTCTAAGCTAAAACTACTTCACCTCACATAGGCAGAGTCTTCAATATGTGTTGTGACAATGATTTTCTCAGTGATGTGAGCAAAAATTAATTATTGAGATATATTAGAATTGTGTGAGTTCTCTGCTCTCTTTAGTTCTAGACACATCCTTAAAGCTTCAATAACCACTAAAGAGCTGGGGAGATAGCTCAATGGCATAAGCACCCGCTTCATAAGCACAAGGTCCTGAGTTGGATCCCCAGTACAGCAAAACCAAAAACAAAAAAAAAAAAACCTACTAAAAATTATATTGTTATTATCTGGATACTGAATGTCCCCCACCCATGTATTAAAGGCTTGGTTTCTAGAGTGGTTATTGGGCTGTGCTAGAACTTTTAAGGAGTGGACCTAGTAGGAGGTTTTCTAGTCATGGGGATGTGCCCTTGAAGAGGATTATGGGACTCCAGTTCCTCCTCATTCTCTCTGCTCCTTTTCTTATTTAAGAGCTTTCCCTCTGCCCCACAGTTCTACCATGCAGTGCTCCATCACTACAGGCCTAAAGCTACAAAGCCAATATGACCATAGACTGAGATTTCCAAAATGATGAGCCAAAGTTAACCTTTTCTCATTATAAACTTATAATCTCTGGTATTTTGTTATAGTAACAGATAACTTGCTAACAATGGGTATTACTGAAAAGCTTGCATTCAACAAGGTGAATCAATGTCATTTTTGTCTGAATCACTAGAAATATGTCATACAAATTTATTCTGATCTCAAGCCAGATTTCTGAAAGCAGACCTCACTGATATTCAAAAGCCAGAAATCTCAAGTGCTTTCTTTTACAGTATTAAACTTATTTACTAAATTTGAAAGAACAGCAAGATCAAGTTTGCTTTTCTTTCCAAAAACAGCATGAAAGCATTGGAATTTTAAGAAAATAATTGTCTAAATGTGTCACTGTAAAATCCCAAGTGTTTTCAGATAATCTCTTCTCCTCAAGCAGGAAAATATCCACAAAAGTTTAACACTGGAGTTTCATGAGCACAGAGAGAGTCTTGTTAGGCTTACACTCAGCACCTTGGTGAGTGAGCAGAGAACACTAAAGTCACAAGTAGAGTGGAAGACACACGTGACCTCGCCATCCATTGGGCCAGGGCTTTGTGGATCACAGCATGCTTGGTTGATTGTTTGCGGGAGAAACTTCCTACAAGGCATTTTAATCAATTTCTTTTTTTAGGAAGGAAAGGTATTATTTAGCTCACAGTTTGTGGAAGTTTCAGTCCATACTTGGCTGGCTCCAAGGTAGAGTAGCATGGCAAAGGGTGGCAGTTCATGGCGGTGGAAGACAGTAACGCAGCAAGAACACAAAGGAAGGAACAGTGGCCAAGTCATTTTATTTTTATGTTATTTGGTTGTTCTTATCAGAAACGGAACTTGGAAAAAGAGCAAGTTGGATGTTGGGTGTTGCAATAATCAAGCTGTTTGCAGAGCCCCCCACAACACAACTGGAGCTCTGGAAGGAAATGAAACCAGAAAGGATGACTTAGAGAGCCCAGGCAGTGTCCCTGCCCATCTCTGCTCCTCCTTTCTTGCTCTCCTCTCCCTCACCTTTCTCTCTGTCTTTAGTCCATAGAGTGGGCTATAGATTCAGGCCACATCAAGAGTTGAGCTTTACTCTTAGTCATAATTTTGGAATACATTTGTGAGCGCATAATTGACTCATCTGAGTCCAATTCCCACAGTCTGAACAATCAAAAGTGACTGTGGAACAATATTATCTTCTCTAAATTTGGCTGCCTAGAGATTGCTTCTGTGGTTTTTCTCGTAACAAGATTTTTAAATGTAATGTTGAAATGCTCAGCTTTGTGACCTTCCTTAAATTTCACTGGGGCAAGAAAAAAAAGATTAAGCATACAAAATAAATTTACAGTGACTATAGACAGAAAACAAAACTTGTCTCCATAACTACTTCCTCTAGTGATATTTGTTCAATATTAAAACTAAGTTTTGTATAGAGGACTATGAAATAGGGAATATCCATCGAAGAAAAGTGTTTAAAAGTGTAGCAGACACTCTCAAAATAGATCTATCTATTGAGAGTTTTATTTGAATATAGTTTACACTTAAAGTAGAAATACAGTAACAAAAATCATGAAAGGTAACATCATATTATAAAAATAGTTTCAAGAATCCCTAAAAAGTACATGTAAATTAATATTAAGGCAAGAAACTCATTATATAGATTTTATGACATGTATAAAAATCTAGATTTTATGACATGTATAAAAATTCATTATATAGATTTTATGACATGTATATAGGTTTTATGACATGTATTTCTAATCTGAATCGTGTATTGACTGTACTCAAAGCACTGTCTCAGAACTGCTTCACTTGTACACACAGTGATGAACATTATCAAGAGCAAAGAGACATTTGGGTATTCTGTCACTCTGCTGTTCGTCTAAATGTGTGTTTTGTAAGAAGCAAACTTTAAGTAGAGAAAGTAATCTTCATTTCTATTTGATTCAAAGTTGGGTGGGGAGTATTTTCATCATCCTCTTCATTTTTTTTTCCTTTGACTGGGAATTATGAGTACCACTGTTGTTTTTTATTTATATATTTGTTCCTGTTCAAATGTTCCATCATGTTTTCTGTTTGTATTCTAATTTCATTATATTATTTATTCTCAGCTTCTATTTTTGTATGGTTTAAAATATTTATAAAATTTGCTTATTTTGGGCTGTGGAGATAGCTTGGCAGCCTAAGTGCCTGACTGGTAAGCACAAGGACCCAGGTTCAATCCCTAGTACTGATACAGGGAGAAAAACTGATCTCAGGTGGGTGACCTCCAAATGATACAGGGAACC
>NDGM011253452.1:2853-15688 GCA_002564305.1 Octomys mimax | reverse complement strand
AGTGTGTTAATTATTGAAACTGTCCTAGCGATTTGATTTGAAACTGTCTAATTGCTATTTATTAATAAAATTAAGAAAAAAATGCAGAAAATTAAAAAGAAAATAATATAAAGAAGAAAGTTATTGCATTGAGGTTAAAAATATATATATATATATATATTTAATAATTTAGGTCATTAAAATGAGTAAGAAGTACAAAATTATAATTAGTAGAAAAGATAAAATTAAATGATTAAAATGTTATATTTATATTTCTATTAGAACAACATTTTGGCAGACATGTTAAACACATGAGATTTTTAAAAGAACTGAGTTCACATTGATCATCCACATTTAAATTTATATTTTCTTGGACAAGTTACTTAATGTCTTCAGATTTTTTTAATATTTGAAATAGCAATAATAATCATTGTATGCCATATTTGTGTTTGAAGAAACAAGTGATATAATAACTCTAGGGTCAACCTCTTTAAGCTATCTATTGTACCTTTTGAATTTTATTTACTTTTTCATGTTCTTACTATGCTAGAGAGACAATATTATGTTTACACATGTGGGCCTGATTTATTTCATCTATAAATGTGGTCTCTAGTTGCATCCACTGACCAATAAAAGTCTAGTTTATTTTTTTATAACTGAGTTATACTTTATTGTATAAAAATACCATTTTTTAAACCCTTTTAAATTCCTTATTTGATGGGCATTGGGGTTGTTTCCCAGATTTAACTATGACAATCTGTACTGCAAGAAACATGGATGCACATATATTGTTGTATAGTGATTTTAGTTTTTTTGGAAAGTACCTAGGAGGTGAATAGCTGGCTTGAATGGGACCTCCAATCCTAGGTTTTTGAGGAATCTCCACACTGATTTCCATACCAGCTGTACCACCCTGTCCTCCCACCAATAGTGGAGAAGGCTTCCTTTTTCCCTACAGCCTCTCCAGCATGCTATTGGTTGACTTCTACATTCTATTCCAATTTTCTGTAGGGTTTTTATCAAGAATGTGTGTTGGACTTTGTCAAAAGCTTTTTATGCATCTATTGAGATGATCATGTGATTTTTGTATTAGGTTCTTTAGATATGGTACTTATATTTATGGCTTTTCACATATTAAATGATGCCTGCATTCTTGGGATGCATTCCATTTGGTCATAATATATAATCTTGTTGATGATTTGCTCCATTGTGTTTGGTAGTACTTTATTTAGGATTTTCTCATCTATGTTGATGAGGGAGTTTGCCTGTAGTTCTCTTTTTTGGTTGGGTCCTTCTCTGGTTTAGATGTCAGAGTAATACTTGCCTTTCTCAATGAGTTTGGGAGATTGCTTCTCTTTCAATGTTCATGAATGAAGAGTTTGAGAAGAGTTAGCAGCAAGTCCTCCCTAAATTTCTTATAGAATTCAGTTGTGAATCCATCAGGACCCAGGCTTTTCTTTGTTGGCAGGTTTTTTATTACATTTTTAATTTTATTGACTGACATTTATTTATTCAGAATTTTCGTAGGGCTGGCCAAATAGCTCAGCAGATTAAAGTGCCTGCAAGCAAGCCCAGGGCCAGGGGTTGGATCCTTGGGCCTGCCATGCCAGGCCTTCCCCCAGGGCAAGCTGAGACAGCAATTGAGACTCGGTGGGGTAGGATGCAACTGTAATCCAAGCTCTTGGGAGGCTGTAAACAGGCAGATCACTATGAGTCCTATCTAGTAGTGAGACCCTGAACACCTTGTAGACCCTTCCTTAAAATACATTGAAAAACAATTTATATCTTCATGGTTCAGCTTTGGTACATCATAAATATCTAGGAATATATCTGTTTCTTCTCAATTTTCCATCCTGTGAAAGTAAAGATTTTTTTAAGTAAGTGTCAGTAATCTTCTGAATTTCTATAAGGTTTGTAGTGATTTCTTTTCATTTCTCACTGCATGAATTTGAAATTTTTTCTTTCCTTCTTTAATGAGGTGGTCTAGGTCTGTGTCAACTTTATTCTTTCCAAGAACCAACTTTTTGACTCATTAATTCTTTTTGTTGTTTTCTTCATCTCCATCACATTTAAGTCTGCTCTGATCTTTATAATATCTTGCCTTCTTTGGACTTTGGATTTGACTTGCTCTTCTTTTTCTAAGTGTTTGAGGTGTGGCACAAGACTGTTTACTAGGGCTCAATCTGTTTTCCTGAAGTGAGTATTTATCACTATAAAATTCCCTCTTAACATGGCTTTCATTGCATCCCACAGATTCTGTTAAGTTGTACTGGCATTTTCATTCAACTGTAAATATTGTTTAATTTCTTTTTTAATTTCATCCATGATTCTTTGATTGTTCAGGATGATTTCATTTAGTTTTTGCTGTTTCATTGCAGTGTGGTCATATAATACACATGAGATAATTTTTATTCCTTTGCATGTACTTAAGCATGTTCTATGTGCTAGCACATGACTTATTATGGTGAATGACCCATGTGCAGATGAGAAAACTGTTATTCTGGTGCTGTTGGGGGGAACACTCTGTAAAGGTGTATTAATCCATTTCTTCACAAGTTTGGATTGGTTCTCTTATATTGTTGCTTACTTTTTGCATATCTCTTTGTGTACTGTTAAAGTCCTCCATTACAATTATGTTATTGCTCATTAGATTTTTCATGCCTGCTAAAATTTGGCTTATACAGGTGGGTGTTCCTACATTCATATATATTTAGAATTGTAATCTCTTACTCTTGCAGGTTACCTCTAACATGCATGTAGTGGCCTGTTTTATCTCTTTTCAATCATACTTGGTTTAAAGTTGATGTTGTCAGCAACCAGTATAACTACCCTTGATTTTATCTGGGTTTCTGTTGCATGGAGTATTGTTTTCCATCTGCCGACATTTAGTCTACTAATTTCTTTTTGAGTTAAATGTGCTTCATTTTATGCAGCATATTTTTGGATTTCATTACTTTATCCATTCTGCCAGGCTGTTTCTTTTGATTGGTGAACTGAGACCATTTATAATGATGGTTATGTTGCTTTCCTACTGTAGGTTCCCTATTGTTCCCCTTTGCTTAATTGCTTGCTCTGCCTGATGGTTTTCTTCTGTTGTTTTTGAAGTGGTGGTCATCATTGTCTCTTTCTAAAATATATGTCAGCACTCTTTGTAGGTTTGGTTTTGTTGTTGAATTCTTCAATTGTTCTTTGTCGTGCAAGTATTTTATTTCTCCATTAAATTTCATATAGTTTTGCATTCTTCTCTCTAACAACTTTTAATATTATCTTGCTCAATTTGTGGGACCTTGATTATTATGTGTTTGGGTGAAGACGTACAGCTAAGGAAGGTATATAGAATTCCAGCTAGCCATAATTAAAATAAATCTTCACACTTGGAAAATTTTTACTACTTCCGCGAACACTATATGCCTTTTGTGTTACCTCCAGTTGTTTTGCTAATACCTATTAGTTCTTGCATCATCTTTGCAGCTGTTATATAGTCATTTCCAGGTTTCTCGTTATCTTTAAGAGACATTTGCTTTTGTGTTCACCAGTAACAATGATATCTTCAAGGTCTGAAACTCTATCTTCTGTTTTGTTCAAACAGTTTTGCCAGCTTTCAGTGGCATTCTTAATGTCATAGACAGCCGTTTGAATCTGTTCCAAGCATTCTAGTTCTTTCCTTTATTTTCATTCAATGTTTCCATCATTTTCCTATTCCCTTCTCTTTTTTGTAATCTATGTCTTCCTTAGCTATATTGAGCAATTCTTCCAGGATTCTTGTCATTTCCTTTTTTACCCAAGAGACTATTTCTGATATGACTTCCTTCATAGCCTAATGGAGTTTTTTCTTTACTTCAGTTGCTATAGTCTCAGAAATTTCAGGTATGTGACTTGTAAGGTCTTCTATGACCTTGTCTCCTGGATTGTTTTGGGTGGGTTATAGGTCTGAGATTTGCCTTTTGTTCCTTCCTTTTGTAATTTTTTAATCCCCCCCACAATGTTCTTCCTGTTTCTGCAGCAATGGTAGTTGGCAGGGTGTAGACCAGCAAGACTCTAAGGTGAGTGGGAGGGCAGGGTAGTCTCACCAAAGCCCCTGCTGTGTGGCTTCCACATCACTGGAGGGGGGGATTCAAGAAGGATCCAATGATGATGAGTGCAGGTCCAAGTTCTTCAAGGCTCTTGTTGGAGGTGGGCGCAGGATAGGGCTCCCCAAGGCTGTTGCAGGTTCTTGTGGTAGTCAGATCTCCCTGGTGGTCTTCAGGGTGAGGAGGGACACTGAGGCTCAGTAGAACTAGGATGAGATGGCTGGGGACTTGACTTCCTTATTTGAAGATGGTGGAAGGTTTAGTGACATGATTTTCAGATTTCACTAAATTTAAATTAATGTAACATTAGTACGCATATGAATACACCTAGGAATATACAGTTAATGTGTTTAATTTAAATGCTTATAAGTGAAACATAAAACAGAATTGATAATTTTAATAACTTTTAGTCATTTATAAACAGCTGAAAATTTACTAATTTAGAAGATCAAGACTCTTCATAACATTCAAAAAACTCATCAGTTTGGGAACTACAAGTGTTTTGATTACATGAATTAAAAAAGCACTATTGATTTTTATAGAAATAAACATTACAACTTATACAAAATAAATTTAACCTTCTGAAAAATAAATTAACAATGTGTAGAATTTGTACACTAAAAGCAGGAAACCTTGATGGAATATATAATATACTAAATAATTGGGAAAACAATCAAAGAGCAGATGATCTAAGTTTAAATTAAACTTATAATTCAAAATTTAGCTTGTTCAGTTGATACATGGTCACAGTTTCTAATAACCAAAATTGTCTTTAAAATAACTTAAGAAATTGATTTATTTTCATAAACGAATTTATTTCCTATATTTTCATGCAAGAATAAATTCCATACTCCTTTCCCCAACATAACACACTAGTGGTGAAAACTCCATTTTCTTTGTGCTTTGAGCTTTTCTCTCACTCTTAGGCTCACTTAGACGTTCTACATATTGCCTAAATATTAATGTAGTCCTACAAGATATGACAGAAATATGTAGTAAACGTTTAAATTAAAGAAAAACTATAGTAAAAGACACATTGCTATTAATCTCCTCAAAGTCTTCCCCCTTGTTTTAAATAAAAAAAAATCCCATTGTGTTTGCCAGTTTTTGAAGCTGTTCTGGACGTCTTCTTTCCTATCTTATAAGATGGGCTCAAAAATATGGTTAATACCGTTTCCCAGGCCACCCCGCTGTTCGGTATCCTGAGGACGGCCTTGATCCATCTTCACCTTCAGCTGCTCCCCACAGATCTTCTCACTGATTTCTCTGGCCCTTCACCATAAAGACATTGTACAGCCACAAAATCAAGTCAGGAAAAAATGGACTGCAAATTCCAGGCCAGCCTGGGAAATGTAGTAATTTAAGATCCTGTCTCAGAAAAAAAAAACATGGGGATTGGAAGATTAGGGATATACTTGTCAGGCTTATTCCCCATTTCTAAATAAATAAATACAAGAAAGGGCATGGCTTTACTACAATCAAATAAGGTAATAACAAAGAAAGAAATCCCAAAGGATTTTACTTTTCAGTGTAAGCACTTCTTGTCACTTTGGAAAAACTTACTATAAGCTTTAACACTCAACACTGCTCTTTGATTTATCCCTTCAATGTGCTGGTAGCTTCAGGCCCAGAACAGAGGTCCTAGCAGGAGAGAGTGTCATGCAGGCACCTTACAAACACCTCATCTCTGCTCTGAAGCAAGACAGGTGCCAAAGACTTGAAAAAGAAGCGTAGTCCAAATTACTTCTTGCAGGAAGGTGAAAAAAAAAATAACCTTCAAAATCGTTCAATAAATTGTCCTGCTTTCCAGATTTTTACTTGTCCTACATCATGTCACACACTTAAAAAGAACTATGGGGTAAATAGTACAGATAATGTGCAAGCTATTTCATGTAAGAGAAGCAAGTAAAGAAGATATGTCTCTGACATACTTGTAAGGATGGTTTGGTTAACCAATATTATTTTCAACAGAAAAGTGATAGCTCAAAAATGAAGGAAAGAATTCTCTGCTTAAAACTATCTTCTTTTGCAGTTTCTGCTGCTTGAAATTATTTCATTTCTTGAAAATGTCTAAATGAACGATGTAACCGTGGCATTCATGCCGCCAACGCTAGAAATGAAACAGTTGTTTAGGCAGGAATTAATACAAACTTCTTAACTTACCCTTTTGGAAAGTATGTTGTAACATTCCAGTGGTGGGCCAGAGAAAGCAGGGGTGGGGGTGGGGGGTCACACGGGATGAAAGATACAATGTGTCTGAAAAGTGAGGAGCATGAGAATAAGGAAGCCAAGGAAAAACAAAAGGAGCAT
The DNA here is from genome assembly GCA_002564305.1 of Octomys mimax. NCBI lineage: Eukaryota > Metazoa > Chordata > Mammalia > Rodentia > Octodontidae > Octomys > Octomys mimax. The sequence goes on along the minus strand of NDGM011253452.1, from coordinate 9,329 downwards.
CAAAGAGCTGCAAAAAAACTATCTGAGAATTCTTCTCAGGTAGGATTAGAGAGACAATTTATAGTTTATTTCAATATATTACTAGTTTTGTGCTCAAAATCTTTTGATTAATTGCACATTGTTGCAGAATTCACTTTCTTCCTTCAATAAAAGAGCTTACCATATTAATACATCTCTTGAGGTGTTCGGTTCAAAGCTTCACTGTTTAACAATAATACCCATTAGCATCAGACCATGTCCATAGTTTCTGCAAACAACCTGTAATTAAAGGGAGGGAGGACAAAAGCAAAAACCCAATTGCTGAATGAGGGTCATGGTTTATGTCTAAACTGCACATCCCAAAGCCTCTCCTGCTCAGGGGTAGGGCTTTGGGAAGGTGATTTGAGGGGTAAGTGCTGTGCCCGTCGAACTGTAGGCTTGTCAGTCAGCCCCTCAGGGTGCTGTTGGGATGAGCCACCTAGTAGAGGAAGTGGCCGTGGGGGGTGTGAGCTGGAAGGGAGTCTCTCCCTCCCCATTCCCCTGCTCTCCTGCTTCCTGGAGGCCATATCTGAGCTGGCTTCCTCCTTCAGGCCCTTCCACCACATTGGTTTTTATCTTGGACCATGGACTATGACCCTGAACTGTAATAAACCTCTAGTCCTTGTGAATGCTGGAGATTTTTGTCCCAAAGTTGAGGAAAGTGACAAAGACAAGGAATATACTGAAAAAATGGAAAATTTAAGTACGAATGGTTATTTTTCATAATTTTGTATTAGAATACTGGATAGACGATGAAAGAAAGAAATTATCTATAATTATTCCTCCATCAACGTTTTATAAGATGGCTTCTGTTCTGCCGATCTGCGGCCTATAGGCAGTCATGGGGCCCAGCCAGAGTGGCACGATTCTGAAGCCCCACTCCCATGAGGACTGGCAGCACATGGGGCTACGTGGTTCAATCAGCCAGCTTGGAAGATCTGCAGGCGCAAGGCCCAGCAGGGAAAAGCGCACCACATGGCCCAGCGCCACGTGTCCGGATCCATCCAGCCCATCTTGCTCTGTCCCAAGGTGAGACACTACGCCAAGGTCAGAGCCGGCAAGGGCTTCAGTCTGGAGGAGCTGCGGGTGTCCGGTATTCACAAGAAGGTAGCCCAGACCATTGACGTCTCGGTGGACCCACGGCGGCGAACAAAGCTGCCGAGTCCCTGCAAGCCAGTGTGCAGCGGCTGAAAGAGATGGCTCCAAACTCATCCTCTTCCCCAGGAAGCCATCTGCCCCTAGTAAGGGAGACGGCTCTGCTGAGGAACTCAAGTTGGCCACCCTGCGGAGAGGACCTGTGATGCCCATCAGGAACGTCTACAAGAAAGAGAAGCCAGGGTCATCACAGAGGAGGAAAAGAACTTCAAGGCACTCGCCGTTCTGCACATGGCCTGTACCAGTACCAGGCTCTTTGGCATCCAGGCAAAGAGGGCCAAGGAAGCTGCAGAGCAGGATGTTGAGAAGAAAAAATAGAGCACTCTTGGGATCTTGTGAAAAATGCTCAGAAAAGCTAAAAAAAAAAAAAAAAAAAAGCAAGCAAGCACTTATAAGACAAGAACTGCAATAAAAATTTATAAGTCTTAGTTTTTTGAGACATTACATCCTATTTTTGTGTTTTTCTATTACAGGTGGACATATTCATGGCAGTCAAAACGTCTTTGACTTTAATGACTCTTAGTTCATTCTGTAGTACAGGATCAATGATCTCATTTTGTTCGGAAATAGTACACTCATTTCAGTTAAAGCAACAAATTATAACTTCCAAATTACCTTATTATCCCAAATAATCATTATATACATTAATGGTGAAGGCATTGATATTGAAATTATGGATTATTTTATGCCTTTGTCATTGTATTTCTTAGATTCATAATGCCTTAATTTTCCCACCGAATTTTTGCTACATTTTTTAGTGAAAGATCTAGCACCGCTCAGCAAATTCAGCCCTGAGAGCCCAAACTCTGACATCACAGTAAATTGTAAGAAAATAAAACTTTCTTAAAGTATTGAATATGTGAAAATACCTTTCTGCCAACTACACTCAGTATAAGGTCAATTTGTAGAGAAAGGATATGTAATGGCCCTCTATTAAATTATGAAATGTATACAAATAATGATATTATGTTGAAAAATAAAAAAATGCAAAAAGGCAAATCTCCAAGGTTAAGGAAAATCAATAGATATTTTTATTGTGAAGCCCTATGTTCACATTTTATTTGCCATATAATCTTGTCTTTAAGATTAAGCATGAATATTTATACTTTATTATTTTATAGAAAAAATAAAAAAAACATGTCTCACCTTAATTCTTCTGTTGAAATGTGAACAGTCTACAAAGAAGTCTCTGCTACCTTAATGTGAAAATGTTTATTCTATATGTCTTAATGATAAATTCAACACCACAATGTATGAACATCCTGTAAATATTCTGTTTGTTTTGATATCTGGCTAGAATAAAATATTAATAAGTACCTTATGGCACAATACTTTTATAAGATGCCAAATGCATTCCTAATGTTACAGATACTCCCTTGTGTTTGGTCAGTGCACTCATCACTTGGTTACCAGAACTCTTAAGCATTGCCTCTTCAGGGCAAATTACCAAGCTCCCTTGGTTCTTATGCATAAACTTCATGTATGGAAGTGACACCATGAAAAAGACTTGAGCTAGCAATGATGAGATCAGTTAAAACCAATTCTAGAATTGTTGTACTTAGGGCTTTTTGCAGGTGAACAATGCAATACAGGGCACATTTTATAAGATTGTTTTATAATCACCCAAAGATCACATACAGAGAGTACGGGAAATCTATCCACACATTAAAGATCAAATAAGCTAGATGAGAGCTAGGGTCCAAAATATTTTGCATGAGTCCAGCTAAAAACCTAGAGCCTATAACAGTGTCTCCCACAAGTCCAACTGGAGGCCTAGAGCCCCTGACAATGTCTCATGTAGGCCAGCTTCATCGACCTGTGCTGGAAAGGCCCAAAGATCAGTGATGGAAGCTAGAAAGTCTGTGTTAGTGGATGAAGGATCTGAGCCAGCAGGCTGAGGGATCTGAACTGGATCCAGGAAGCAATGCTCAAGGTAGGCCTCAGAGCTACCCCAAAGATACCATGGCTATCCTCAGCAACAGTGAGGTCCCAAACTCCTCTGGTGATGAGGAACACCAAGTTCCCATCAGCAAAGCCAACATGATGACCTTCTCTATTTTCCTCTCTTGATCCAGAAAGTGATGCTTAAGATGAGGACCAGGCTTTTCCAAAATGAACCATGGTCCTTCTCATTGACAATGAGATCCTCAGCTCCTCCTGTGACAATAATAGCCAACTTATTTAGGAAAACCAGGATGAAAAGGTCACCCAGAAGAATAGCTCAAGAAAACCAGCAGTTTCCAACAGTCTCAACAGCCCCAACAGCTTCTCCTAACAGCTTCCCTTGCAGACTCTCAACAGCTTCTCCACTTCTGCCCCTTATGCTGCTGGCAACAATTCTCAGGAAGGCCTCCCATACCCAGCACCACACTAGTTCACTTTAGCTGGGTATAAAAAGTTGACCACCAGTTCGCAATCCACTACAGTGCTACTGAGAAAATAATTGTTTACCCAATTCTCAACTCCCGAGGTGTAAAATGATCAGTTCACAAAAAAGTAAGTAGTTTTCAAAATTACAGTAATATTGAAAAAACTTCTCAAATTAGCATGATAACAATCCCTAAACATAGGCACGAAGAATATGCACTTTCTAGGAAGTGCAAAGATGGATCTACAATGGAAATAACAAAACTAAATGATGCCCAAATTAAACAATTTCCCATCCTGACACTGCAATTTAGTGAAGCAGAAGATTCAGAAATCTCAGTACATTTTTATTTGGCTGGTTTCAAAGCAGAAATAGCATAGCGGAAAAATACTAGGCAAGGACAATGGTGAATGTCTCAATCTACCCGACCCAAGGCAGGTAGAAAGCAGGGATGGGGAATAAGGACAGTAATATGTTGTCATATAACCCCAGTGACCCACTGCCTCTAACCAGCTTCCACCCCTGTAAGCACTTTCAGCAAGGAACTTATTAATTTATCACTGGTGATTATAACATCTTCATCATCATCTTACATTTACCAAGACCTATTTTCCATCAAAATCACAGCATTCTGCCTTGTTCCCCAAAGACTTATATTCGTCTCTAGATTCACCAGTCTTAGCAGTTCTACCATTGCTCAAAAGTCTAAATTGAAAGTTTGCTGTAAAACTCAACACAAAGTCTTAGCTGTGAACCCTTGTGAGAAATGAAAAGAAAGTTAAATACTTGCAACACACAAAGATGCATTGTAAACAGTTCTGTACCAAAATGGAGGAATAGCAGTTTACAAAGAAAGTCAAAGCAAGACCAAATCCCAGCAGGGCAAACAGAAAGTCCTATATATAACAGTCAGCACCCAGGGAATGTAATGATGAGTTATGAGCTTCCAAAGGTGCAGGATGCCCTGCTCCTATAACCCTCCTAGTTTCAATCCACATATCTTTTCTCAGGTGGCTCTACTTGTTTTCTATGATTTTGGCAGTAGAATAGATGTTTCTGATGTCTCCAGCTTCTTGTTCTTGTGATTGCCGTTTTTGCCTCACTTTTACAACTTCCCCTCTCTTGAAATGCTAGTAGCAACCCTGACTATCCCACACTATTTCCTGGCATCCTAGGATTTCCTTTAATGATCAGGTGGAAGCCTTGATGACCCCAAAACTCTCAGATTCTTCAAGCCTAGAAAAGTAGCACCATGTGAATCATGTAAGGTTGATCACCAGCTCAAACAGTAGTTTTGTAACCAGCATGGCAAAGTGGAACTTTAACATTTGAAATTTTCTTTAGAGTAAGGCAGATTTTGCAAATTTTTTAGTCTGTAACACAAACATGGTAGTGATTATGTTGGGTTTTTTTTCTTCCTTTCTTTGGCCAGATGGATGGATAGAATACACAGATGCTGAGACCAAGAGGCTGGTTTCTTGAAACTTCCTCATTCCTTAGGAATAACAGCCACACACTCCTTTCCTCAGTCCAGATATTCTCAGGGCATATTTTCTAGTGTCCAGATGGAAAGTGCATGTCTACTTTGTTTTGCTTATATGGAGGTTCCTGGAGATTAAACTCATGCTTTCTGTACTGAATTATAGCATCACCATATGTATGTATGTGTATTTGTATGTGTCTCAGGGTCTCAGTATGTTACTCAGTTGCCCAAGTTTAAACTAGCAATCCTCCTTCCAGCCCCCCAGATTGCTGGAATTACAGGCATCCATCACCATCTCTGGCAATTTGGTTTGTCTTTCATGGCACCAATCTGTTCAGAAACTTATCTCTCTCTCTCTTTGGCCTCAACTGTACACACATCAATTCTGGTAAAGCTACAACTTCACATCTTTTGGATGTCCTATTTTCTCATGATTTTTGCTATTTACCTGGATAAGAGGACCTCATGGTACCCATCCCCCAACATGAATGTTGAGCTGCCTTGCAATTTCCTCTGCTAGATCGAGTAATCTGCCACCCTTAACTTCAATTTCACACAAAGTCTGAAGACCTAAGAAAAACATAGAACAAGTTATTACCAGAGTGACACTCTGCTCCCCAGAATAACCCTTGTACCCATTTGCAACCTCATCAGTCTAGCCTTCACAGTCTGAACTTGTATCTGTGTTCTGATCTTCTGAACTTCTGAACTTCAAGTAACATCATCCATTGGCGCTTCGAAGATGATTCTAGGGCTTCTCTAACTTGTACACAAAGCCCCTTCCAAGCTCTTTCTACAAAGGCAAACAAGCTCCCCAAAATTCTCAATTTCGTTTCAAGTACAGTCACAACAGCCCTCTTCTGGGCTACCAATTCTCTGTGTGTCACACTCTTTTTACTGGGACAAAACTCCTGACTCCTGAAGTTTGAAGGAAGAAAATTCCATGGCTTCAGAGGATCAGAGTAGTTCTGTGTGATATTTAACCTATTTTTTCATGTCAATTATTTTATTTGCCAAAATGACATACACATGATTTCTAATCTTAGAATATTAATAATCTGCTGACCCAGTATACCTATACTCAATGCTGTAACTGCCATCAGCCCCAGAAATTAGCTCTCCAATATTTGTATTTGCCAATGCATTTCAAACTAACAAACTGCTTAATTTCCAAAAGATTGACGGAAGGCATTAATGTAAAAATGCAAAAATAGAATGGGAGACAGCATCAATCTTCAAGAATGACGGCAGAAATGAGGCCACTTATCCTGGATTTTTGCCCCTTACCGTTCAACTACTATATTTTACAAAATTTGCTGAAAGTCTCCAATTTAAGAACATTTTCTTTTTAAAAAAATGCTTTATTTTTTAAAAATTTTATTTATTTAATCATTTGTGTGTGTGTGTGTGTGTGTGTGTGTGTGTGTGTGTGGCCAGCTCAGCCCACCAGGG
>NDGM011253450.1:7208-19045 GCA_002564305.1 Octomys mimax | reverse complement strand
AGCTTAGCAAAGCACAGGGACCGCGGTTCAATCCCCCAGCACCACATGCCAGCCAGCCCTTCCTCCTGGTGGGCTGAGCTGGCCACACGTACACACCACACACACAAATAAATAAATAAATAAAATTTTAAAAAATACATATATATATGATGTCCATATATGACATTACAGAATATGTACTGTTTATGGACATACAAATATATCAGCATAGGCGTGCCAGGTTTTCCACACCCTTACCCCTTACACTTCTTGAGTAGAATATGATGAAATATGCTGTTATTTTCAAAATGTGTACATTTTGCATATTGGAAGGTTTTCAGCAATTACACCATTAGTTAAATATTTATTATGACAATAACTATGATTTTTTAAATAGAGTTTCTCTTGTACATAAAGAGGGTAATGCACAGACTGGAATGCCCAGATCTGGAAAGTTTGTGTGTCAGGTGAAATAGGATTCATGAACATAGCACGGTTTCCTGAAGTGCAGAGTGGGAAGAGTGAATCAAAAGTTTAATATCTACGAATATCCTTCTCTCTACTCAATTTATAGCGACAAGTGAAACTTAATTATTGGCTATTTTGCAATATTTCTATAACTAAATATTCATTTTCAAGGTATAAAGCTAAAGAATAAAACAATTCCAAAGAATAATTGATTTCATAAATAATACAATATGCTCATATATTATTAATAAAGTAAGCTATTCTAATATATTTAATATATTTGTTGATATACCACTCATATATTATATAAAATCCGCCTGTTTAGAGTGTACAATTCAATGTTTTTATTATAGTCTCAGAGTTTGTTTGCATGTTGAGTCAATCTTGCTGTACAGTCCAGGCTGGTCTTGAGCTCACAGACGAACAGCTCACACCCAGCTTCTATTTGCAGAGTGGAGATGCCATCATCGCTCTCTAATTTTATTTGTTTATTTATTTATTTTGTATTTTAGGGAAGGGCCTATAGGGTGTTCAGGGTCTCACCACTAGATCGAACTCATAGCGATCCACCTGCTTACAGCCTCCCAAGAGCTGGGATCACAGGCGCGCGCCACCACGCCCAGTCTCAAATGCCATCTCAGCGCGCCCCCAGGGCCCGGGCTGGTACAGCAGGCCCAGGCATAGAACTGGCCCACTGAGCTATTTGGCCAGCCCTAGCTCTCTAATTTTAAAGGTAAGATTTTGGATTTGATATATTATCCTTTCATATAGGCATTATTTTACATTTCTTTTATATGTGGCTTCGCTCACATTTCAAAAGTGAAAAGATACTTATTTTGCTGGTGGTTTATAGTCTTGTTTAAATATTTTATATTCTTGTTGAGCTTGTGCCTAATTAATGTAATGGGAAATAAAGTATTGAAGTCTTCCACTACTATTAGTGAATTATTTAATTTTCCTCTCAGTTCATTCAGTTTCATTTCCTACATTTTATGGTCGTGTTAGGTGCATTACTACATATTGTAGGTGCACTTGCTATATATCTTGGTAGAGGGATGTTTGATGATTATAAAATATGACTTTATTTCTAATAACTTTTTGAATCAAAGTCTATTCTGTTTGATATTGGTATATATACATATATATTTTTTCATCGCTTCATATTCCACATATCTATGCTTTTAATTCTCAAGGGTACGTGCTCTAGATAGCAGCAGGTGAATCTTCACGTTCACTTGTTTTCTTTTTAGCCCGTCTGCCAATGTCTGCCTTTTGATTTGATTCTTTAATCCATTCATAATTAATAATATTATCTATATGGCTAAATTTTTCTGATATTTTGCTATTTGTTTCCTTCATATTTCATCTTTTTCTGTTCCTTTGTTTATCCCTTACCATCCTCTGAATTAATGACGTGTATAATCATGTAATATTTTAATTCATTTTGCAAATTTAACTTGATAATTTTAGATGTTTAGTTCACATAGCATTTTCCACATGAATTTCTAAAAATAGTCATCATATTTATGTTAATTAAAAATCAGTATGATATGAAACTGTACCCCATGTAGTTCTTTCTCCTTCCTTTTTTTGTATTTTTATAAATTTTATTAGGCTGGGGCAGTAGCTCGACGGCTTAAGCACCTGCCTGGCAAGCATAAGGTTCTGAGTTCAATCCTCTGTACCAAAAAAATAATAATAATTAATAATTAATAATAATAATTGTTATTAATAATAATAATAATTGTTCTACAAGTAGAACAAATGTTACTTTATGTAATTTTTGTCTTTTAACAGCAAATCAAAGGAGTGAATATTATATAATTTGATATAATATCTTTCTGATTTTCATTTGTTTCTGTGTATTTAAGTTTCCATTTGATATAATTTTACCATCCCTATATATTTTTTTTCTACTCTTTCTTTGTGTATGACCTTATTGTAAAGTATATTTCATTCCTACATAGTTTTAGCTGACTGATAAATTAGACATGTATTATTTCATGTCTTTTTTGAATAAATTTTAAAAAGAACTAAGAATGAATGCTATTTTTTCATTACCTAAATATTCATTTTTACTGGTAGGCTTTGTATGTATGAACCTAATATATTATTAAATGAGAAATATTCTATTAGGTAGGAGATTATGAGAGTACATAGATAACAGCACTTTGTATTTATGAAAAGATGATTTAGAAAATGCCAAATATCAATAATTTTTATTTCTTATTTCAAAATCAAGAGTTTTACACTTTTTCTGTGTTATGAATATATATCATTTTTAAGAAAAAAATGTGCTTCAAGAAACATAATCTAAGATGGTGCACTTCAATCCTTTCAAAGACCTGTGAGTTTTGTCCATTCCACTCGCTTTGGCAACCCCGGTAAAGGGCGCGATATCTCTGCGCCAGTGTGCAAGGTGCACGGCTTGCACAAAACTTCACTACTTACAGTTGTGCCGCCTGAAAGGCTGCTTTCCTCCAGCAGTACTTTTGGGTCTCTTCAAGGAGAACAAAGTCCTCCCAAAGTCCTATGTCATTTCTAAGCTGAAATAGCATAGAAACAATAAGGCAAAGTACTGATTTTTTATTTATCGTTCTTGAAGCGTTAGTCATGAACAGGGCCCATTTGTCTGAACCAAGAAGTAAAACCCACTGAACAGCTCTGACAGTGAGACGCGCGTTCTCACGGCCGAACGTGCAGGAGCACTCCAAGGACACTGAGCACAACCACTTTAAACTGCCCACGTGGCACTCCATACTTCTTTATGATATACGGTTCTAATGGGTACTGCTAAATAAATATTCATGCAGATTCCTACTCCATTGCATTGTTTAAAAAATTAGATTTTTTTTTAACTTAGTAGCATAATTTGGAATGAACTGGTTAAATCATCTTTCGGAGTAACGCGGCCTCTCTTGCAGGCGTTCAGGCAGAGACGCTTTGTTTTTATCCTTTCTTTTGTTTCTGGTGAGTGGGATCTGGATTCAAGGTGCATATCCTACTTATCCTAACAGGATAGAGAAGCCTTTGACCTACTCCGTGTCCAACTTCTAAGAGACACCTTTGATTTCTTTCATTCATCTTCCTCTCTTTGATGTCGCCATACATTTTTATCCACAGTGTTTTGACGTCACCTCAGGGCTTTCACCGAGGTTTTATTTGTGAATGGACCATTTTTAACTCACCATCTTTTCAATCATTCTCTAAATGTTTTATTTTAACTATGAATGGCGTCAAGTATTTTCCTTCTCCTTTTCTGGCCTGGGCATGAAAAGGCAAGCTCCATGAAGAGCCAGGTGTGCTCCTGGGCTTGAAAACGCGGGCTCTGTGACTCAGAGGCTACCCGCGCTGCAGGGAGCTTTGAGGATCTGAGCACGCAGCCAGGGACGCGCTCTGTTTTTGAGGACAGTGGGGACAGTGGGGATGGTAAGGATGGTGGGGATGGTGGGAATGGTGGGGACAGTGGGGATGGTGGGGACATGGTGGGGACAGTGGGGACAGTAGGGACATGGTGCGGGTGGTGCGGACGGTGGGGACGGTGGTGTGCACGCCAGAGCAGTCTGTGCAGACCTCAAGAAAATTTAAACAACTCTGAAACTTGGGATGAAAGTTAGACGCGCACTGCTCAGTGTATGGAGTTAGCAATATGGAATGACTTTATTGCTCTCCGAGTCGTAGCCAAGGTGGAGGGTGCCAGCTCCTCTCATGAAGTGTGTTGATGAAACTGAAGGTTTGCGCCTTCTGCCCTGCGTGTCCGCAACATTCTGAAAGCTTAGCTGGGAAACCCTGCGGCGCTGATTGAGGGAAGAAAGCAGCGAAGTCTTCGCCAGTGTTCGAAAACCCCAAGCGTTTCTCAGAAGTCACGTAGGAGATAAACTGCTTACGAGCAAGTGACGGTAATGCGGCCTCAGTTGGAGTGATAGAGGGATCTGTTTAAAACACTCTGACATAAAAAATAAATCAGCTTTAACTTCAATTGTTAAGAGCTGAAGTAGCATTCTTTGATAGAAAGGGTGGGATTCTGGCATTTCGGTGATAAATGTGTATGAAAATAGTTGTGTCCCTATGGAAACCACGACCTCGCGTGTGCGTAAGTGGCCACGTAGGAGAACAAAAACTTGGAATTTCTAAAGACAAACCATTGTCGAGCTCCGTTTTTATTATTTATTTATTTATTTATTTTGTGGAGCCGGGGATTGAACTCAGGCCCTTGCGCTTGCCAGGTAAGTGCTTATTCCACTGAGCCAGCTCCCCGGCCCTGTTTTTATATTCTTAAGTTCTAACATTCCTTGAGTCTTAGCATGTATCTAATGTTCTGAAGAGTATTTTGAGATTTTCCTTGAGTTGTCTCTGGAATTGGGAGGGTTTTAATGAGTACTTCTAAATAAGTACTGGTGTGCGTGCCGGTACAATTGCACTGCGGGCTGGGTCTGGAAAAACTTTTAACATGACTCAATGAACCATATAGGCCTCCTGTGAGAATAGCCCAGCTCTCTTTAAGCATTTAGGCAGATACTTTTATTTTTCAACTTTAGTTTTTGTTTCTGGTGAACAGAATCTAGATTAGAGCTGAAGACTCCACCCAAAAGCCTGCACTTCTCCGTGGACAAATTTTCCCAGCAGTCTCTGCAGTTTCTGATAGACTGGGTCTCCTAGCGCTCTCAGCCGGGACCAACTCCTGCTAAGTCAAAGGTTCTATATTCCCTGCTTTCCTAAAGGTAGAGTTCAACTATTTTTAATGACTTCATTTAAAATATGCATATATTTAAATATATACCTGGGTATTTCAATGAAAGGACCAACTAGAAGTTCAAAAGTACTTTCTCACGTAAGAGGCCATGTTGGTTAAAGAAAAGAGTATCAGTTCAAAATATCCAAATCTTAATCCTAGTTATATTTTTAATAAGAATTCACCCTTTGAAAAGCCATCTCATCTCCAAAAGCTCTTGTTTCCATGTTATAAAATGGAATTCATAGTATATACACATGTCCAGGATTATTTTTCTGAGTCATCCCTCGTTTGAAATGCCTTTTAAAGACCATAAACTATATTCCAAATGTATGGTGAAATGAGTTTTACTACAGCTAAAAAGCCCCACCTAGTTTAAATCTTTCACAATACCAATATAAGATAAATTGAATTTATAGCTGGCACAGCACACCTAGACTGCACTCATGTAACAGCAAAATATTCGGTTGAAAACTAAAAATAAAAATTATACAGGCTATATTTTAAAATAAAAGCTCACCTGCTCACATGATTTCTGTATTTTCTTTTTATTCAACCATCACAATTATTATTATCGGTAGAGGAGCTATCACTATGCAGTTTGGTGTAACTAAAAATAAATGAGCTAAATTCTTTCCTCAAGATCCATCACTCATTTGGATGTGTTTACCTTACTGAGAAGAACTTTGTGTCAATAAGCAAAAAGAAATCTTTCATGTAGCTGGACACTAGTAAACTGCTTAGAAAAATAAGCAAAATGTGGACCAATTATAATGAACAGCAAAAATATCTTTTAGGAGTTACTCTTTCAGTGGATGTCTCTTAATAAAAGTAAAATTCCTTCTTTTCCCAGATCTCTCTTTTTTTTTTTTTCCTACAACTTTCTTTCTTTCTTTGAGACAGGGTCTCACTATGCAGCTCCAGCTGGCCTCGAGCTCATTTTGTAGCCCAGGTGGGTCTTGGACTCCCAGTGATCTTCCTGCCTCAGCCTCCTGAGTGCTGGGACTACAAGCGTGTGCCACCGCACCCGCCCATTCTCCCCACTGTTTCCCACTCCGGAGTCCAGGGCTGCTGTCCGTACGGCAGCCTTGTCACCCCTAGAACTGGTGTCACCTGTTTCTGTCAAGCCCAGCGCTGCTTTGAAGTTTCCTGACAACGCACGAGGGCATGAAGCATGTCCGACCCAAAACGAGTCCTTCAGATCTCTAGTACGGCCCACAGTGCATGAGACCCTCCCAACTCTAAGAGACCCCACAAAGCAGCATGCACAAGCACTATCATTTCTTCACCCCGACCATAACGTTACCTTTTTTTTTTTCCTTGCTGGAGGAATTTTTTCTTTCAGAGGTTTTGAAGAGTTTTGTCTATAAAATAAAATTATAAAATGCATGGCTGCACATATTTTTCATGTAAAGATGATAAAGAAAGAGTATTAGTACATTTCAAGACTGTGAATCTTTTCTTTCCTACAAAACATTTACCTCACGGCACCCATCTGGCTAAGTATTTAAAAAACTCAGCATTTTAATAACACTAAGAGGACAATTCATGTCTGAGCCAGTCTTATTTCTGTGGCCATTGAAAATAGTGCAGAACAGACTGCAACAAGAAACACGCCTGACCTCAAATGGAATAAGCCTCATGTCATTCAATTTTCTTTTTTTTTTTTAAATGGTACCAGGGGTTGAACCCAGGACCCTGCCCTTGCCAGGCAAGCGCTTATTCTACTGAGCTATTTCCCCAGCCCTGTATCGATTTTATTATTTATTTATTTATTTATTAAAGGTGCTGGAGATTGAACTCGGTACCTTGAGCTTGCCAGGCAGGCACTTACACCACTGAGCTGTCACCCTGCCCCCTGTATTTATTTTACAGGGCAGAACACATTAGATCATTTCTATTTATTAGACATAGCTATATATTGTAATTTCTTTTTTTAAAATGTACTTTTAGTCCAGGGTCTCCAGGGTCTCACTACACAGATCAGACTCATAGTGATCCTTCTCTTTTTAGCCTCCCAAACACTGGGGTTACAAGCGCGCGCCACCACACCCAGTGTCAGTCTCTGTCCCAGCGCACCCCGGGCTTGGGCAGGTTTAGCAGTCCAGGGATCGAATCCCGGCCGCTGCGCTCTAGTCTGCTGTGTTGTCTGGCCAGCCCTTATCTACTGCAGTTGCTATGTAGCTTTCCATAAGCCACAGTATTGCCACTTTCACAGATAGTGTTGCCTTGGGAAGAAGAGTGGTGTATTTATTTTCAAAAAACTCTCCTTTGTGTTTCCCTAGATATACTCCTTTTACAATCAAGTCTGTGGATTATTGCAAGTACTGAAAACAAGAAGTCTCAAAAAAGCTGTCCTAAGGAATGATCACATCCAACTATAAAAGTTGTATCTCTTTCTATGCACTAATGCCTTCAAGCTTTGTCACCCTACCTTATAAAATTTCAAACTGCGGCACTTTTCAAGACAAAGATGATGGTACTACTTGGGAATGCCCATCCATTGCTACTAAACTAGACAAAAATCATACGGTCAACTTAGGCACAAAAAATGAATATTTAGATAACTTTAAAACAACTTAAGATCATTTCCAAATCCAGGTTATTCCTTATACTAACACCTTGAATTTTTATTATTACTCAGGTTGTTTTATTAATACCATTAAACATAATTCATATACAGCAGTCTGTCAGACAATAATCTGCAGCTGAGAGCAGCACTACACCATATTGCTATGCACCACAATAAGTTAATTTCATGCTGAGCAGTTCTATTTGTTGTTTGTTTTGCCAACAGTATAGGTTTAGATTTTGTTTTTTGTTTTTGTTTTAATGTATTTGGTACAAGGACTCACTATGCAGCTCAGACTCATAGAGATCCTCCTGTTTTCAGCCTCCCCAGTGCTGGGATTACATGCATGCGCCACCACACCAGGACTCTATCGCTGGCTCAGCACGCCTGGGAGTTGATGCCAGCATAGCATGTAGTGCCAGGGATTGAACCCTGGTCCCTGTGCTTCCCTAAGCAGGCACTTAGTCCCCTGAGCTATCTCGCTGGCCCTTCAGTATGAGTTTTAAAATATCCTCAAAAAGTTATACACAAATCTTTGATTCTTTTTAAGGGGGAAAAAGCACTGACATTTCTTATGAAGTTAGATCAAGAACATTTTCAGGCTGAAGTTTGAAATTTGATTTTTTGAGTGATTTTGTAGCATTCATCAATTTAAGAAAACAAATTAAACTTTAACATTAACTTTGCCCTTGCCCAAAGAATATTCCTAGTCACTTTTGCAGCTGCACCATTTACTTCAAGGTAATACGCGCAATTATGCATCTAATGTCACTGCCATAATCTGCCATCTCTCTCTCTTTTCTTGTTGCCATTGCATTAATCTAGTATATTAATAGTTTGGGGGAACAAAAACACCATTGTATTCATAGGAATTCTGCTTTTAGTAGTTGTGTTTTTATTTGTAAAATGTAATAATTCCATTAGGTTAAAAAACATAAATGAAGGGGTATGAAGATAGCGCTTTGGTCTAAGCACCTGCCTAGCAAACCCAAGGGTCAGAGTTCCATCCCCGGGACAGCAGGCCGTGCAGGCCGCGGGACCTCGGAAACCGGGCGTGGTGGTGCACGCCTGTAATCTCAGTGTTGGAAGGCTGAGATAGGAGGGTCACTATGAGTCTAAACTGTGCAGTGAGACCCTGTATCAAATAATAATAAAAAAACAAAGACTGCACTGTGCTGCTCTTTACATATTAATAGATATCAACTATTTTGAAAATAGAATTAAACTCAAAGGTCTAGCTTTTATGTTGTATTTATTCGATGGAGAATTCTGCCCACGAAAATATGTGCAGAGAGTTTAAAGCCCGGCTAGCGTAGGGAGGAAACAATCCGTGGTAATAATTTAAGGAGATAAGACAGTTAAACTTTTTCTAAAGGATCACTGGTGCATCCTCGCGAGGCTGAGGAATGAGAAAAAGCAAAGGTGGCCAGGGATATAGCTTAGTGCACTGCACAGTGCCTGCCGGGCAAGCGCAAGGCCCTGAGTTCGATTCCTGATACAAAAAATTCAATTAATTAAAAAGATTTTTAGCAAGATCAAAAGCGAATAAACACTTCAGATTGAAAGAGGAGCTTGCATCTCACACTTCAGTTCCTTGACCACAGAATTGGCTTATTCCGAGCCCTTCTGGATGTGGTGGTCTCCAACCCCCTCCGTTAAGAACACACCAATAACTTAATAAGAAGCAACACGGGACGCCCCGGTGCCCGACTGACAGCAGAGTGACACCGCGCTGGCTGGCTTCCTTTCCGCACAGCCGGCTTGCCTCGGCTCACGGGACGCCGCAGCGGGAAGCAACCGCGCACGTTCCCACGGCTGGCTCGCAGAGCTGAGCTGCGAATTTAAGGCGGCTTGAAATGAAACGCAAAAAGACTTTTCTGACAGATCTCAAGTAACCAGGAGCAGAGGTTCAGCATAAACAGCAAGAAAGAAAAAAAAGAGTTAATCATAAATAAATCTGGTACTGATTTTACTAGGATCGAACTGGGAAACTCTGGATCTTTGATAACATTTACTGGAATGTTCGGATTGTTCAGTTGTGATTCTTTTTTTTTTTTTAATTTTAAAATTTTCTTGATTTAGGGAGACTTCGCAGGACACAAAAACACAACTTGTAAGTACTTCGGGCTTGGTGCGATCTCACGTGCACTGACAGACTACATACTGCTCCGACGGGACACGCTGAACACGCTACCCGGTGCGCAGACGCGTCACCCTCCCGGTGACAGCTGAGGTGGGATTTGGTTCACTGGATGCTCACAGCACTCGCTCTGGTTCAATATTCATATTTATTTATGCTGAAATTTAATTGTATAAAGCATGTATCAGATGACAGCTAACAAAGGTCTTTTAAAAACTGTTTACATGTACTTTGAAGGAAAAAAATCACGTAAATATACCCAGATCCTATGAAAATAAAGTAGATCTTTTGAAAAGTCAAATAAAGTCCACGACAGTGTACTATGTTTTCAGTGTTACTTTGGTTATCCACTAAACTCTCAACAAAATGACTCAAACGTTTGCTTCAGAAACATAATCTTTGTCCATTAAGAGAAAGGCCTTCAAGGCATAAACAGTCACATTCCTCTTTCAAGTTCACGCGAGGCAGGGCTGGCATCCGAGGGCCGTGCTTCACCCACGCAGAGCTTCGCTAGGCTCTGCGTGCTGAGCGGGCATCGCCCAAGCGGCGGGACCCAGACTATTTTACCTTAACTGGCTGTAAATTACTCTGTCAAGGGAAACACTTTCTAAACCTTAACAGTCAGAGCAAAAACACACACATTTCCAACAGAAAAACAAGATCCCATTTCTGGGTTTTTCTCATAAATTTTACACACACCTTGGTGGGCCGCACAGAAAGCAGTACAGCTTATTGCCACGGCAGTAATAAGCCAGGGCTTTTTACTCTAGGGCCAAGGTGCTGTTGATCCACATCTTCCTGGAAATTTTATCTCTGATGGGGATAATCATAAGTACAATTTAATACCAGGGGGAGAATCTGAGTATTTTTATTCGCATGGTGGACCAATATAAATAAGTCTGTGTACATGTATTAATGAATATAATTTAAATATCACTGAGACATAGTCACAGTGTGTTCAAGTGCTTTGCATTGACCTTATAAAACTCAGCAGATATTTAAAATGCAAGATATAAACAAAAGTTAAGCAAACATTGTGACGTGTTACAGGAGCTGGACATGGTAACATATACCTGTCATCTCGGTCAGTCAGGAGGCAGAGGCCAGAGGATCAGGAAGAGTCTGAGGCCAGCCTGGGCAGTGTAGTAGGATTGTGTATCAGAATAATAATTGGCAAAGTCCAAGGATATAGCCCAGCAAGGGATGCTTGCTGACAAATGGCGAGTGCCCTGGCTTCAAGCCCCAGGGGCATGAGAAATACAGGATAAAAAGTATTACAGGATGAAGGAGGAAATAATTAAACGACAGAGGGAGAAATAAGGGAGGAGAAATTTTTTAAAGCCTTCTTTGGCTTTTAGAAGTTTCATATGTACCTCACACCTAAACAAAAGCAAATTTTTGTAATTAATAAGACTACAACATGGAAACTAATTTGACTCATGTCAATTGTATTCCATTAATCCCCCAGGAACAAAGAGATATTTATTATTTTTACCTGAAGAATTAATGAGACAAAAAGTGCAATATGTCTCTTTAAAGACTATATATCATTCATAATCTTTTTCCTGTAATACATTCACCATCAAAATGCCAATAATTTCTCTGAATCAAAGTGACTTGATAAGACACAGGAATGTAATCAACTTGTTTACAGAAATGGATAGAAAAAGATCTGAAGCTACAGTGTCAAGTTCTTTTCAAGGGAAAAAGCCAGTTTTGTTCCTTCCCTTCTAATTTCTTTTATAAAAGTGTTATCTTCTGTATTTTAATAACAACATATCTTATTATCGCTCCTTCAAAATTATACTTTGAAGTGTGAAGATTTTGCTGTGGACTAATTTCAACAATAAATTTCCTTGACAATAAAAAAAAAAAAATAGGGGCCGGGGAGATGGCTCAGTGGAATAAGCGCTTCCCTGGCAAGCACAAAGCCCTGAGTTCAATCC